>PVIW01000005.1:0-26183 GCA_004026585.1 Noctilio leporinus | reverse complement strand
TCAAACTATACATGAGAAAGGTAGCACAGGTGTAGAGGAGCCAGGAAGTGTCTGCATTCCAAGCCCAAATACTGAAGTTCTTCCCTAATTCAGAAACTGGTGAATTCCCTGCTCTGACCTTGTACTCCAGAGTTCCTTCCCTCTCTTGATCCCACTGCAGTTCCCCTCCCAGCAACCCTCCTGCTGAAACAGAAGGCAAAGGCTACTGCTGGACACAGAAGAGTGAGTGCCAGGCCAGCTGAGCTCACCTGCTCCCCAGAACTGGGAAAATGTCCATACAAAACAGGGCCATGTAAGGGGAACCAGTTGCCGCTGCTGACTTACTCAGAACTCCAACCAAATAGCAACTCTAATCACTCAACCAGCTTCTCGATAAGTATAATTGTTTATTTTCATACTGAGAACTGGGAATGTGGCCATACCCACCTGTCCAGTGGCATGAGACTGACCTTAATTAGCCCTTCCCGACAGTAGCTCCTGGCTTCATTCAAATGAGCCAGCAGTTTGGAAGCTGTTTACTCATAAGGTGTGTCTATAAGAAAACCAAGTTCCTGGAAGACTAAATGCTTTGAGTCTGCAAAGGTGGAAAGACACTGGTCTCTGCAATAGGCTGAATAATGTTCCTCAAAGACATCAGGAACCTGAAAGTGTCACCTTACTGAGAAAGGGTCTTTGCAAATATGATTAAGTCAAGGCTCTTGAGGTGGGAGTTTATCCAGGTTGTCCCTAAATGCAATCACCTGTATCCTTATAAGGAGGAGGCCAAGTAAGATTAGACATACACAGACAAGGTGGCAGTGTGAAGGTAGAGAGAGACATTGGAAAGATGAAGCCACAAGTCAAAGTATGCTGGCAGCTACCAGAAACTGGAAGAGGCATATTTGAATTGGTAGTCACTCTATTTACTAACTTTCACTGGAACCCAGATCAGCGGGTGGAAAGCTTGGTATCAACTAATCAAGCCAAACTGGAATGATCAGGGGGACAAGAAAGTATGCAAGGAGATTAGGGAATATATGGTGGTTGAGGAACATTCCTATCACCAAAATTCTAACAGGTGTCTTGAGAAGAAGCTAGGACTTGTGAAAAACCCACTCTTACTTCTGGTTCCTTAATGTGTAGATTTTGTTTTTGGACTGGCATGGAAGTAATTACTATCAAATGTTGCATTAATTGACTCTTAAGGAGGCATTCAGTGGCTGTGCCCTTGTCTAAATTTTATTTCATTGCAGAGGTAGAAAACTCTTTGTGTTCCTGCCTGATATAATTTAATAAGCAAGTGTCTTCTGAATTTACCGCAGTCCAAGAATTAAGAAAAGACAAGAACAGAGGCATCCTCCTCTCTGGCCCTCATGTGGGCTACCCCTCCAAATACCAACACAATGGCCTATAGCACCTGAAAGCTTACTAGGGCCATCTCACTCTTATCCAAACTCTGAATGCACAGAAAAGAGAGAAAATCAAGAGAGACTAGAATGTCCTTAATCCAGGGCGAAGAAAAGACAAGGGATCAACTTGAATCTATCAGTTATCCTAAATCTATTGCTTAATACCTAATAATGGGTAGAAGATATCAAACTGGTAACAGGATAAATCCAGACACAGCTTTTCCACTTGGGCTTCTGTCACTAGATTCTACTTGGCTGTGTGTCTAGAGGATACAATGCCAAGAAAAACCAATAAAAGGAATTTCATTTAACCACAGGTGAAAGAGGAGGGAATTTTTACCACCTGACCAGCAGCATTCACAATACAGTATTTTAACATAATTGCCTCCCAAGATAAAACATACTTAACTCCTGAGTAAATGATTCTGAAATAAGATTATAAATAGCTTATGAATTAAGTTTAAATAGGTTTCAATCCTCAGAACGCTCAATATCTGTGTAACAGCTGACATTTTTGTCTATCACTCCCTTCGCAAAATTCTCTTTTCCGGGGTTTCCTGACTGCACACATTCCAAGTAACTCTTTGATGACTCATTTTCGGCCTCTGTTATCAGCATCTTTTCCAATTTCCTTAAAAACAGGCTTTTCCCAAGCATCTGATGGTGGTTCTCTTTCCCTTTGTCACTACTCTGTCTCAGCTGCCAATTTCAATTACTGGCACATCTCTATTGCTACCCTAAATACTCCCCAAAGCCCCAGGCCCCAAATCTAGATTGTTTGCTGGAACAATTCATCTACCTAAAATTAAAATTTTCTGCAGACCCTTAAAATTAGCCTATCTAAAAGAAAACTCACCAATTCCTCCTCTGGACCTTCCTTGTTTCTATTAATGGTCACCCAAGTTTTACATTTTTATAGATATATCTGATACTTCCCTCCTCACTGCCCATAGTATCAATTTTTTACCAAGTACATTTGATTAAATATCCAACAAGTCTTTTAAAATCATTATTCTCCACTCCATTCCTAATATCACTGGTACTATTTTGGCTTCCATTTTATTTAATCATCCAGTAAGCAATCATAAGTATTGAGTTCTATAATGAATGATGTGGTCCCTACCTTAAGGAGCTTACCTTTCAGTAGAGGTGTTTTACATATAAGCACATACATGTACAATGAAGTTAGAAGAGGAATATGTAATGCATTCTCAATGTAGAATGGGCAATTCTGCTTTGGAGAGATGAAATCTGGATTAAGTCTCATATAGTCTAGTGCAATATAGCTTCCTAACTAGTCTTAATTCCAAATCCACTATCTCCTTCATTCAGTCTATTATTCACACTGCTGTTCCATTCTTGGTCTGTGACTCTAAACATGACAATAATCCAAAAAGAATGAATACTTAAACTAAGACAATGGTAAGAGCAAAGACAGAAGTCAAGTCAACATGCCTTATGGACAAAATGAGTCTTAGAAGAGTGCTTAAGGAAAAAGAGGGAAATAATAATGACTTCCAGGTCTCTAGCTTGGGCAACTGGTAGATGTCAAGTCAGTGATAGAAGGAATTCAGTAGAAGTGAGAAATGTTAAAGAGGAAGGAACGAGGAAGGAAGGAACCAGGAGGGAGCAAGAAGGGTGGGAAAGAGAAGGAGGGGTGTGGACCAAGAAAGTCAACAGACCACCAGAACTGAATATGAGCCAAGTTATACCCCAGGGAAGTATCATAAGACCACATTAATCCCAGCTTGAAGAAGAAGACAGTCCATTTTTATTCCATTTGGTATTAAGATATATATAGTCAACACTTTACCCTGTATCCACATTCCAAGGCTATTTACCTACATATGCTTTTTACAGCTAACTAACCTGAATACAGAAGAAGCTTCTACCAAATGATTCTAGCAACACCATATATTTGTACTTTTAATCGCTTGTATTCCCTCTGAGTACTTTTATCCCCTCCTGATTCTCTATTATTTTTCCTAAGAAATTAAACTAAAAAACTCAGGGCAGGAATCATGTCCATCTTTGAATTAAGCATTCAATTAAATACTCAACATATAATCAAAACTATGGTCAATATCTTTCTATACTAACATGTAACTCCCTTAGGAATTCTAACCAAATTATTAAATTACCAAAAATAATCAAATTAAGTCTGGTAGTGATGATTACTTTGATGATGGCAAAAGTGATCATGATGATTTAAAAAAGGAGCAGAAAGAGAAGAAAAAGACATGATGAGTAATGGTAATATCTTCATTTAGAGAATTTTCAAAATAAGGAGAAGCAGTAGCAAAAAGAATAGAAGAACATTAATCCCATTTATTTAAAAAACAAAAATTAGCTTAAGTGTTCTACCATTCGTGGGCTATATATTTAGTCAATGATAGGAGAGTCTACTTCAAATTTGGCCTGAAAATATAGAAAATGGACTAAATATTTATAACACAGAACTTGAATAAAAACCTCTTGACAAGATTTTGGAACTCTTTCTTTGATTTCTATGGCATATCTAGTCAACCTATTTTCTCTCATTTCTTAACTAACCATTCTTTGTTTTCCTGATTTTATTAATGCATATGTTCCCTAAGACTCGACTTTGACCTCTTCACTCTTTCTGCTCTGTACTTTCTCCATCAGAGCTCATCACATTTGCAGTTCCAACTTGTTTTCTCTATGCGTAGGGCTCCTAAAATTTACGCCAGCTGTGATACTTCTCTATGCTCAGACACATATATCAATCACTAGCTGACTACCTATAAGTCAAAATATTTCAAAAGACAGAATCATCACCTTGCCCACAATATTACCCCCTCAACTTCCCATCTTCTTAATGCCATGTCCCACACCTCATTACGAACACCATTTGACTTCTCCAATCACATACAAAATCTTTCAAAAGTTGCCTTTCATCAATTCCACACTTATTACTCTCTTCTCAGTCCACTTTAGATTAGTCTCCTGCCCATGCCAAACCATATGACTTAAAGGCACTACAAAACTTTTGTCTCTCTTAATTCATTCTTTCTTATATCCTTTGAATTCAACAAACACCTACTCCTCAGGTCTCTGTATCTGCTGGTCCTTTAACTTCTTGTCAAGTAAGCCTGTTTCCTACTCTCTACAATGAATCTCCATCATCTTCTGCTCACTCCTTCTTCACGCTTTATTTTGTTTCCTTTCCTCACTGACCTTATGCCACCACCTATAGTTGAGATTTATTAACCTTCTCTCAGTTTTCATCTACCAGGTGGTAAGCTATATGAAAGCCAGGGTTTTTGTTGTTTTCCACTTATCTATGTTTAGCCTCAGCATAATGTCCAGGGAGCTATGGGTGAGCTAGAAAAAATCTGCAAGCCTTCCCCACATTTCTAATTCTCTAAGCATCAAGGATACTGCTGAGCCTTCAGAGTCATCTGGGGTATTTTTTAGACTTTGGAGATCTTTGATCTTGATTCTTTACAGAATATGTATTTATACTTAGATATATACAATTATGTATATACACAAAAAGCACTCATATACACATGCACAGACATGTATACACATATTTTTTTAATCTAAATGCTAATAGGTATTATCAATCAGCTTTCTCAACATGAGTAAGGCTCTTTTCATTAGCCCAATCCTCTCATACTCCCTCTCCTAACCTCTAAACCTGCTTTCCATTACTGCAAATGACTATTAGCCATTTCCATTTGTGATTAAGATGTTGTCTTGGTAGAACTCAAGAGTTTCTGACAAGTTGTGATTAAGTCTTTTGTCCCAAGTCTTCAAGTCATTCCAGAAAAATAGCTCATTGGGAAATCATGACTTATGCTGGTGCCAAAGAATATACTCTTCATTCATTTATCCATTCAACAAGTATTTATTGAATAATACTAATGCCAGAAACTATCCAAAGCTAGCTAAAAAGGAGCAGAAGTCCTAGGATAGGGTGGAAGCTTGTTATTATTTATGCAGGATAGCCAGGGAAGGGCTATAAAATACGGTGACATTTCAGCAAGGATATGAAAACATTGTGGAACAATCCATGTAGATATTTGGGGAAAGAAAATTATAAGCCAACAGACAGCAATTACCTAAGCCCTGAGCAGTCAAGCAAATGACATATTCAAAGAATGTCAAGGAGGCTGATGTAACTGAGTGAGGGGGGAAGAAGGGCATACTGGAGAGAGACAGCAGGGGCCAGATCCTACAAGTCTTACAGGTCTCCTAAAACCTGGAGCTCTGCTTCTGAGCAAGATGGAAAGGCAGTGGAGGGTTTTCAGTGGAAAACTGCGTGTGTTCCTCTTATATCTTAAAAAGTATTCCTGGGCAAACCTAGACACCCAGCCAGCCACAGGTGGGGATTAGAAGGGAACTCTGACTGCTCTCTCATTGCACCCATGCTGCCCTGAGTGGTTGTCTCCTGAGAAAAGCCATGAGTCCATGTCAAACATGGAGAAACACATACTCAACTTGAAGTTTGCTGCCAAAGAGCTTAATAGGAATGCCAAGAAATGTGATAAAGAAGAGAGGACTGAAAAGGTCAAGATTAAAACGTCCATTCAGAAACACACTACAGAAGTTGTGAGAATACATGCTGAAAATACAGTCCGCCAGGAGAACCACACAATTAATTTCTTGAGAATGCATGCTTAGAGTGGATGCTGTGGCAGCCAGAGTTCAAACTGCAGTAACAGTGGGAAAGTGGCTGAATCCATGCAGATGTGGTTAAGTCTCTGGATGCCACATTGAGGAGTTTGAGCCTTGAAAAGATTTCTGCCCTGATGGACAAATTTGAACACTGGTTTGAAACACTGGATGTTCCAACACAAATGGAAAACACAATGAATAGCACTCCAACCCTACCACCACCACAAGACCAAGTGGGTGTGCTGCTTCAAGAAGTAGCAGCTAACACTGGCCTTGATTTCAATAAGGAACTGCCACCAGGTCAGACAGGACCTGTTGGCACAGTGATGCTTCCACGGACCAGGCTGAACTATCACAGACACTTGCTCATCTACAAGATCAAGTGTAATTTAAAGAACTAGTGCTTTCTTTACTTCACCTGCTTCTGAACTGTTTTGTGGGTATAGATAAGTTGCATTCATTCCACTTATACTAAGAACACCATATATTACAGAATGCTTAAACACTGTTTATGTAGAATGCTTTCTTTTGGCATGTTGTACTTTCCAATGTTTTAAGAAATTCCAGAGAGTTTCCACCTTGACAGATTTTACAGCTTTGTATATTCTGTTGAAAAATGTGAGAGACTTTCTTCTTTTGTGGATGACTTTGACCAAGCTAGTATTAGGTTGTTGTATAAGAAACATCTTCCGGCCCCGGCGGTGGCTCAGTGGATAAGGTGCCGGCCTGAGAACCCAAAGGTTGCAGGTTCAATTCCCCAGCCAGGGCACATAACCAGGTTGCAAACCAGGTCTCCAGTCAGGTCTGTGGCCAGAGGCAGGTGAAAAGCAACTATACATTGATGTCTCTCCCTCTCTGCCTCTCTCCCTTCCCCTCTTTCTAAAAAAAAAAATAATAATAATAAAAGAAAAAAAAAGAAACATCTTCCTCCAAAATTGCATCAAAAATCTAGCAACAAAGTACTGTGGAAGAAAGTATAAAATAAAGGCTTTGGTTTCTTTTTAATTAAAAATTTAAATTTCTGCATTAAATTGCATTAATGTGTGATGCATAAAAATAAAAGCAGGGAAAACATGTTTACTTAACATGCTTACATAGCCCAAAACACCTCATTTAGTATCATACAATGCTGTATTTTGTGTTTTATGTTTTGTATTTGTTTTTGCTGTTCAAGCACAAATGCAGTTGAATTTTATTCTGTGTTCACTGCCTTTTAATTATTATTGGAATTTTTATCCATTAATTCAATGACTATTATTTGAATACCTGAAATTAATTTTTTCCCATTGGTAATTTTCCAATATAACAAGAAAAAAACCTACAACACCAAATTACAGAAATTAAGATTTTCAGTTTTTACATTTTTCCTTTGCTAAATATCACTGTTGTTAAGACTCAGATAAATTTAACCTTTCATACTTTCAAATGAGTTGAAACATATTTTAAATGATTCTCCTATTTTTACTCTACTCTTGGTACAGGGTATGTTAAAGGATTAACTTACATGGCCTTAGTATCATTTACATTTTTCAGAGGATTATTGATTGCTTTTTGAGAATCTTGACTTTCATTTTTAAACCAACCAACAAAAAAATAACACAGAAAACAAAATTGAGTCAACTCAGGTTACAGCTACCATAAGTTCTAGTTAAATATGTTTGTCCTTTCATCTTAAGCAAAACGTCTTTAATAACTGGAAGACATGAACTACAAATGAATGTTAGAATAAAATGTCCTGCCAGGCCACATGAATAACTTCCAGGCTAATGACAGCTGGGGTACGTACAACACAGGGCTGGGGGACACACCAAAGTCCTGAGGTCAAAAGGGGACTAGACTGTGGAAGGCCAGAGTTTTGGCAGGGAAAGCATTTGATGGCCAACTGTACTACTTTCCTTCTCCCCAGAAATATCTCTATTTTACCCAACTAAAATGAGCAAATGCCTGCAATTTTCTCCTGTAATAGTCTCAAATGTGGGGAAGTGACCAGGTTATATTTTAGTTAGTATACTACTAACCTAGGTCAAGTAGGTAAGGTGCTTTTCATTACTTACTGCATGACTAACCCATGGAAGAATTTTAACATTTCATTAAATTCTACCAAAGAGCAGAACTGTTTAGAAAATCTTTCTATTGTTAAGTCACAAAGGCATTCAAAGTGTGATTATGGAGACTTTTTTTTTGCAAAATATTCACCATTCATATATATTTCCTGTGGTAAATGAGGGTGTGTATAAATAAAGATTTTTCTCACTTGGTTTATGAAATGAGAAATTACTCTTTTGCTAAGTTTCAATTAAACCTATTTAACTTTCATGGTATTTCTCTATATGGTATGGTCTCAATGTGGTAATCTTCCATTTTGTTTATAATTGATGCTTTGTCCTTTCTATTTAAAAGATAAGCTTGTTTATACTGGGACAACCTACGGTGTCATAGAAGAGATTATTACTGACTAAAATATCTATGAAATAGAGGTATCTTATTTTCCATTGGTGGGAATTTTAGCTTTTATAATTTTTGAATTCAATAAAAACAGTTAAATTGTGAAGAAGAAAAAAAGAGAATATTCTGGCTGCAAGGGAGCTATCTACACTTGGGGAATAAAAAGGTGAATCAGGGGTTAAACACAGAAGCAGGAGAGCATTTTGAACATTGCTGTAGCAACTAGTGAGAAAGGATGGTGGTCTAGGTGGGTGTGTTGCTCTTTAGAGCCTTTGCTGGCCCCCTTCTTTTCTAGCCCCTTCTCTGTGATCCTAAAGCACCAAGATGATGCCTTGTTAAAGTACTTTTCAAGTTGCATTATAACCATGTGTTTACTTGTCTGTTTCCCTGGCCAGAATTAGAGCTCTTCTATTAAAAAAGACAATTCTTCGTGTAGCCCCTTCCAAAAAAATTTTTAAAGGCATGTCTTCACTGCCTTTTCACCTTTGCCTTCATGTAATAGGTACAAAAAATGAGTTAATAAACCTGAAACATATAAAGCACAATACAAGCCAATTTACTCACAGCAAAAGAAACAGTTCAATGGAGCCACATCATGTCTACATATAACTTCCATAAGTTCAGCTGTCCAAACTCAAGAAAAATGAAAGGGAGTGAGAGAATTATCTACTTACCACCTAATCCTTTGCCTTATTCCAAGTCAACCCAGCCTTCATGTCTACTGAAAATAGATGCCTTGGCAGAAAGGCAAAGAGACATCAATGACAGTGTCTCATTTTGGTGCTTCCAAGGGACTGGAAGTTTTAGAAGTGGTTTAAAAGCCTCATCCAGGAAAAAATTGAATACAAGTATTTTTTCACCTCGTGAGCCAGCTTTAGAATGTGGTCTCCATATGTGCTGTGAGTAGTCTACTGTACCACACTCTAAAGGCCTCCTTACTCCTCACATCTAGAGCCTTGCCCAAGGTCCAGGGACCCTGGCTGTTAGATCCTGGCTCCCTTCTAAGATCTTCCAACTCCAGAGCCAGTATGCTTAATGTAGTCAGTGAAGAGAGGTCTCCAGACAAGGTATAATCCATTATCAACCTCCAAATACAAAGGATCAAGAAGAGGACAAGACCCCAAGTAAAACAACCTGAGAACCATTGGTCAATAGATACCATTATCCATTTTGGGTGTTCTTCAAGTAAAGGATCCTTAAAAATTATTTCTATAAATATTGCTAGTGTAATTTAAGGTATCTCTAATTTTCACTATAGAATCATTAATCTAAGGTCTCACTAATATAAAACAGCAAATTTGAAAAACTTAGTATGTTATAAATCATGAAGTCAGTCATGACAAAATAAGCCTACTGATCAATCAAGAATTCTACAAGGCCACTTGAAAAGTAAGCTTTTGTCAGTCTAAAAGCTCTCCCTTCCCTAAAGTCCAAGATTCTCTACTGTTTGACCCTAAGGTACCTTAAGCACTTGTAAGTGTCCCCTACTCTCCCAGAATATGCTCACTGTCACTAATACAGTCCATTCTGTGGAGACTTGCTCCATCTGTCTGAATCTCAATCATCTCTCATTATCTATATGTCTGCAAGTACTTATTTTTGCTTACCTGCCCTTTTATAGTCTTTCAGGCACTCCATTAGCATAAGACTAGTTCAACATGTTCTTCTATATGAAATATCCCCAAAATGGACCAGTACCTCTCACATTTCCTTAGATTATGGACAAGCTGACTCCAGGAAGTGGAACAGCTACCTCAGGCACTGATGTCCTCTTAAACCTGAGAAAGTCACTTAGTGACAACTGTAAAGGAGAGGGACAACAGTAGGTAACAACTACAACAAAGGAACCATTGGTGCAAGTTGATACAACCAAACCACCCCACTCTGGGTTGCTATAAATCAAGGAACTAATTGAAATAAGACTGAATACTCTGCATTCATGCACAAACTGGGGGTGGGGGCCAGTCACAGGAAAAAGGGATCAAATTCCAAATTCAGAATTCAACTGGCAAATCTAGTCTTTACCTGGTGGTATTTCAAATGCAATCCAATCCAAAATTCTGCATTATAGTTTCTCATCAAGAACCTGTCATGTCTCTTTTAGAAGTGATTTCTACTTTCAGAAGGACAGGGACTCAGATACTTCAAAAGTCCTTTCCTCTGCTAAGGGTTAATAGTTCAGTCAGTGACTTCAGTTTCTGTATGTGTTCATGTCACTTTATTTTTCTGAAAACTATTTCCAGAGATTTGAAAATAAAATTGTAGTCATTTCCTCTTAAGAGAAAAAATTTTTATTTAAAAATAAATTAAAAAATAAGAATCTGTCATCTTCTTTATGTTGTGCTATTTATGACACTCTATGAATAGGATCCAACCTAATCTTTAGCCTAATCTTCTACCCTTCTTCCCACACATGCCCCATGTTTTCTAGACACACTCAAATAATAATTTATGGAAAATAACATGAATGTTCCTGCTTCTTTCTGTGTATTTGGCTTAGACTGTTCCTTTAATGAGATATTCTTTTCCTAACTCTTCTGTCCAGCAAAATCATGGCCAATTTCCAAATGTGCTTTAAGCCTTCTCCAAGTAAAATATATTGCTGCTTCCTCTTGGTTAATATAATAGTTTCAAAAACTCTTTAATTAAAACTTAAATTCACAATAGTGCACGAATCAAAGATGGACAGATTTTCAGAGGGATCCTCCTCATATATTCACCATCCAGACCAAGAAATAAAAGGGTACCATCACCCAAGAAGCCTCCTTCGACCTTCACTCAACCCATTCTTCTTCAAAAATAACTCACATAATACCACAGAATAGTTTCGCCTGTTTCAAACTTTATATAAAAGGAACAATACAATATAGACTCTTCTGTCTCTGGCTTGTTTTACTCAATATTATGTTTGTGAGATTTATCTCTGTTGTTATACATAATTCATTCTTTTTTATTGTTATATAACATTTCACTTGGTGAATATAACACAGTATTTATTCTATTGTCCATGGCCATTTGGGTTGCTCCCAGTCTGGAACTATTTTGGTGTGTTTAGCAACATTTTTGCATGCACATTACAATGTGCGTATGAATGCATTTCTGTTGGCATCTATCTACCTATGCTTGGATTTGCTGGATCCCGGGGTATGCATAATCAGCTTTAGTAGATATTGTCAAAATATTTTCCAAAATACTTGTCCCCATTTTCACAGAATTCTTGTACCAATCCCAATGTATGAGTTTCAGTGGTTTCCCATCCTGTCCAACACTTGATTTTGTCAGTCTTTTTGATATAGCCATGTATTGAGTATGTAGTGATATTAAATATTGTGTTTTAATTTAAACTCATCTACTGAGTAATGTAGCTGAGCATCTTTTCATATGCTCATTGGTCACTTGGATATGCTCCTTTGTAAAGTGCCTGTTTAAATCTCTTGTCCAATTTTTTAAGTAACTGACTTTTTCGTAATTAATTTGATATATTCTGGATCAGAGATTGTTATGACTTATAGGTACTACAAATATCTTCTCCCATTCTGGAACTTATTTCTTACTTTGTTGATGGTGGGTGTCCTTCAATGTGTGTGTGTGTGTGTGTGTGTGTGTGAAATAGGCTTTATTATTTTGCATTTTTTACATTTAGATTAACAATTCACTTGGAGTTGGTTTTTGTGTATGGCATAAGACAGAAGTAATTTTTTCAAAAAGTTACCCAATTTATCAATAACCATTTATTGAAAAGATTTTGCCCTGGCTGATATCACAGTGGATAAGGTGCTGGCCTGAGAACCCAATTTCCCAGCCAGGACTCATAACCAGGTTGCAAACCAGGTCTCCAGCCAGGTCTGTGGCTGGAGGCAGGTGATAGGCAACCATACATTGATGTTTCTCTCCCTCTCTCCCTTTCTCTCTTTCTGGAAATAATAAATAAAATATTTAAAAATATAAATAAGTATTTTTACTTCCCCCTCTGTTATAAGGAACTGCCTTTAATCTATCAAATGCATGTATATGTAGGGGATCGGTTTCTAGACTCTCTGTTCCACTGGTCGAATTGTCTAGTTTAATGCCAACATCTTAATGTTTTCCTGAAATGTTTGGAAGAGTTCACCAATTAATCCATATGGTCAGGAGTTCTCTTTGAAAAGAAGTTTTATTTATAAATTCAACTTCTTTGATAAATATTTTTTTCAGATAATTTTCCTTAATAAAATCTCCTCTCAGGCAACTCAAGTTTCTTAAAACACTTCAACTCCATTTACCCTCTTCCTGACTTTTCTGCTATGTTGCCATGTTTTATTTTAATTTTACATATATTTCAAACTTCATCATATGTTTTTTCATCTGGCAGTTCTGGAGGTCAGAAATTTAAACTGCTCTGAGCTAACAGGAACAGAGTCACCAGGACTGGTTCCTTCTGGAGGCTCTGGGGAAGGACACATTTTTTCCCTTTTCTTTCCTAGCATCTAGAGGCGCCCACCTTCCTTGGCTCCTGGCTTCTTCCTCCACTGTCAAAGCTAGCATGATAGCATCTTCCAATCCCTCTATTATTACTCTGACAGAGTTCTATTATCAGTAAAAGTATTGTTTTAAAAATGAAAAATAACCCTGGCCAGTGTGGCTATTGTTTGGAGCACTGTCTTGTAAACTGAAAGGTCATGATTCCTGATCATGGCACATGTCTAGGGTTCAAGTTTGGTCCCCTATTATAGTGCTTATGAGAGGCAACTGGATCAATGTTTCTCATATTAATGTTTCTCTCCCTCTCTGTCCTTTCCTCTCTCTCTAAAATCAATAAGTACATCTTTGGGTTAGGATAAAAAGAAATGGAAAATATGTGCAAAAAAATGAGAAAATTTATTCCCGGCATAATGGCAGTCAAAATATTTAGAACCTAACAGAAGAATACATATGGTACATAAGTGATTTAGGTCAGATACCAGCAATTCTCAATGTTACTGTTCAAGATGAGTATAAAAGACATGGAGATACAGGGATGCTTCCATTTGCCTGTGAAATCTCTTGTCTCTAAAAACCAAATTGATCCAAAAGGTGATGGAAACTCAACCTCAGATCTCAACAAGAATTATAATATCTATGATCTAATAATCACTTTATTACCAACAGTTAGCATAGTACCTGACATATAGAAGTATTTATTTAATACATAGTTATTTGATACATTAATCAATAAATTCTCATAATTTTATTTAAGTCCAATAAATCAATGACCTCAAAGTTTCCATCCTTGTCAAATTACTTCTTTAGATTATCTGTAAGGCCACTGTAGCATCAAACTTCACTTCTACTCACAAAGAAGCAAAACTGATGTCACTCTTCATAGAAAAATCTCAATGTACTGATCCTGAAAAAGGTAGTAGTTTGCTACACATTGGCATGCCATTGAAATTAATTCATCAAATTAAAATTAATTGTTAATTGACTGATTGATCAAGGGAAAATCTTTTTCTTTTGTACAGTTCAGTTTTCACATTTAGCTATATCATAGAATTTTGTTTTGTTTTTGTCTATAACCAAAGTAAGTACTTTATTTTAACTACTGTAGAAATACAAGGAAAAAGCCTGCATATGAAAGGGTCCACATTATTACTAATGATGTATTAGGTCAATTAAATGGTTCACAAAAACAAGACATAATAATTTTATGATTTTCCATGAGAGTAACTATTGGAAGTTATGAATCCAAGAAATTCCAAAGCTCCTCACACATTTTGAACTGTAGAAAAAACTACAATTTCCTATCTACCTGTCACCACCCCAGGGGAGAAAACCTAAACTGGGCAGACAATGGATATATTTGAGGGACAGCTTTTCCAAGAAAACATCCTCTTATAATAGTTTTCATGCCGTCATTTTCAGTTATTCAGTAAGTATATCTGCTTTGGGGACTTGGTTGTACTTTGCTTTATGTTTTGCACGTGGGTATTCAGAATGTGATCTTTTCATATATTGTGCCAGTTTTGAAAGATAGTACACGTGAGATACTGGAATACGGGTAATAAAATTCTGTAAGGACTGGAAGAACTTTTAAGTAGAAGGACAGTAAGTTCCTGTTGATAAACAGGAGCCCAGCTCCAAACTGACACCAGAAAGGAACACCTTTCATTGGGGCTTAGCAGAACAAAAGAAAAATGAGATAGGAAACATGCAATTTATACACACTTAGGTATCTAGATTCTCAGGAGGATTAGGGAACCCGAAATACAAGAAGACCATTGGTGCATATTTTACAGAGTAATTTTGGCTTGTGCTCTGTTGAGTTTGTTTTACTCTCTTACCTGAGTTACTGGCAGTGCCTAATATCATCAAGAAAGCAAGAAAACAGGATCATTTACATACTACTCATGGTAGCAATTTGGCATCATCTAAAGTGAAAAGATACATCCATCTTATGTCCAGTAGGCATGTGCACTTCTAGGTAGATGTGCTGGGTAATCTCTAACACGGACATGAATAAAAAACATACATAAGGTGTTCACCAAAGCCTTAACTATAATAGTAAAAACTGGGAACAACATGAAAATCCAGCCACATGAAAAGGAGTAAAATAAATGAAACAAAGTGTATTCCTATATTAGGACACTAAATAGTAGTTACCATGAATAAATAAAATCTACACAAAACAATATAGATAAATCTTTTAAATGTTACGTAAATAAGTTGTACAAAGATACGTATGGCAAGATTCCATTTATATGAATTTTAAACACTCAAATTGTAGCACACATTAAGATATACATACACATATAATAAAAATTTTAAATATGAACTAGAAAGCAGCATAGCAATTCAAGGATAGTTATTTCTTTTGACACCAGAATCCTCTGGAATTCTACTACTCCTGATTTATATCAGCTGGCAAAAAATAAATAAAAATAAAATGTTTCCAATAATTTCCCCAGGGGTAGCTCAAAGCTTCTCTTCTCATTCTATCCTCAAGTTTTGAAATGGTCTAGAGCAAAATTAACTCATCGATGATCCAATGAAACCACTCTAGAATAGCAGTTATCTTTTAGAGTGACAACAATTAAATACAAATAAACTAGGACAATTAAATAAATACAAATAAAAAGTAACTCTCCTGGGTCTCTGTATGTGGCATTTTTGGATCTCTTTTCCATTGACTGTTTTCTTTCTTTCTTTTTTTTTTTTTTTTTAAGATTTTATTTCATTATTTTTAGAAAGAGGGGAAGGGAGAGAGGCAGAGAGGGAGAGAGACATCAATGTATGGTTGCCTTTCATCTGCCTCCAGCCACAGACCTGACTGGAGACCTGGATTGCAACCTTGTTATGTGCCCTGGCTGGGGAATCGAACCTGTGACCTTTGGGTTCACAGGCCGGCGCCTTATCCACTGAGCCACCAGCCAGGGCCTACTGTTTTCTATTAATATAAATGGGCTCTCGGGAGAAGCATCTCTTAGTTCTTTCCATAAATGAGACTTTTAGATTCTTCTTGTCCTTTTATTCCTTCCCTCCCCTGCTTTGTTGATACAACATGATCCTAGGTTGAGTCTCATTTAGATCTCTCATCTCCAAAGCTTAGAAAGCCAACTGGTCAAGAAAGTGAGGTTCAAGGAAAAGAATACTTTTCAACTCTGCCTCTTACACAGGCCTTAAGTCAGCTCAGAGGACAAGGAGGTCAGATAGAGCTTCAAAGCTGCATGTGGTCTGACACATTCTATGAAGTATTATTTGTTTCTCTGCCCCTGGTACCACTGACTTGGCTACCACTCTGACTGTTCATCATCCTACACTGGGTACTTGCTGTTGGAAGAACATGCTGTTAACTCCATGTTCTTTCTTTGCCTAAGTAATTCTTGGGCTACAGTTTGCATCTAAAAACATTTGTACTGTCCTTGAACAGAGGAAGCCTTGCTCCTCTTTTGTAATGGGAAATTATGAAGATGAAGGGGTGCTTCTCATACATACTTCCAACCAAGGCACTGATGAGATAGAAAGGACTGTGTTTTTACTGCCTCAAGTGAACTATCTGAATATGACCTGGAAGACATAAAAGTCCCTGATGTAAAGCTGACAACTCACTTGCCTTCCCAACCCCCTTTGCTCTTATCGTCTATAAATGTCAGGCTGGTTTTATTCTGGGATCAATTACAGAACTTTTACCCACCACACTCACTACTAATGGATATGCATCGAAACCACAACTCATTTGGCCACAGCCACATAAATGCGCAGAGAGTGGTAAGAAATGTTATTCTCCACCAAAATCACCTGGACATATACCTTAGGCATGAAAGACTATTTTCTCTTATGAGCACTAATGGTTTATTTCAAGAGACAACTGAAGTAATGATTTTCCTATCCTTGAGATGCTGAAAGTCTCTCATTGTTAATTATGAAGTTCACTGTGCTGGACGAAGGGTACATTAGCCAGTGCTCCCAGGGCTCCAGAAAGTTCCCCCAATGTTTGAAGAAAAACCAATCAGGGCCTACAAAAGCACCTGACATCCCTAGACACCAAACACCTATCTCCTTCTATAAGCAAGTACATCTGAATGAGGCTTTTGACTATGTCAGACTAGTTTCTGCCTTGTTTTAATCTCAAGACAACAACAGAGAGTAATTTGAGAATCCCACAGGGCCCTGAGCTGCTGTCATTCCTGAATCAGTCCTGACAGGGACAGGAGGCCTGGGAGACACCTCTGCCCCAGCTTCTGGTTAAGAGTATGGGATGAGGTACGCCAACCCAGGGGGCACTATCACCGATGGACTACCATGTGGCCACTGTGTGGCACTAATTTCTGCTCTGCGACACTGACCTACTACAGACCTGGATTCTCCTGCTTATACTGCCTTGGACTCCATTCCCCTTGAAACAGCCAAGACACCAGTGAACCTTAATCTGCTCAGATTGGGCATTCCGTGCTTTGAGTCCTCTGCCTTATCCAGTGCTATAGACTAAATTGTGAGTCTCTGTTTAACCCCTATTGGGATGGTACTTGACAGTAGGACCTTTGGAACATAATTGATCCATGAGGGTGAGTCCTCATGAGGATATTAGGGCCCATAACATAAGAACCACCAGAGAGATGATCTTTCTACCATGTAAGGACAGGGCAAGAAGGTGGCTTTCTGAAAGCCATCAAGAAGTTCCTAACCAGATGACAAATATGCAGGCACCTTGATCTTGAATTCCCCAGCTTCCAGAATGGTAAGAACTAAGGATCTATGGTTTATGCCATCCAGATAATTGTTACAGCATCCTGGGCCGACAAAAAAGAAAGAAACCTTAGGATCCACACCTTTAATTTAACAGGTCTCTTGGAATCACAACACAGCTCTATCTGAATTCTACAACCAGCAAATGGCCACGCTAGCTGGTCAATGACACCCCTTGGCATCAACAGCAACCTAAACCCTTGCTTGGACTGTCTGGCTACCCTGTAAAAAGAAACAAAATCAAAACAAAAAACCCAAACAGTCTCTGCAACACAATTAGCTCCACCAGCCTTTGTGACATTCCAAAGAGCAAGTCCCACCCACCCACCCAGGCTTGATTCATTCACCTCTATCCAGGGGTCCTTTGTCACTGCCAATCCCAGCAGGACTAGCCCACAGGTCTAGGCATTTATAGCAGGAGACTTAAATTTCAGGTCAAGGGATTTAACCGGCAGTAAATCCAAATTTGCATAAGTATAATGGGCATTCTAAGACACTGTACAGCAATGAGCCCTAATGTGGTAATTAACCACTGAGCACATTTATTGATAAGCTGTTCATTAGAGAAAAACCTGACAACTAGTAAGTAGTGTTATCAGAGTCCACAATTTTCACAAATCTTTCAGCAGTTTTTTTTTCCAACAGGACTAAAAGCTAGCAGATATCACAGAGCACTCGTTCTCAACACTATTTTCACGAAATAGACAGTGTGGTAAACTCTGAGAGGTGAGAACTAGTTTTATGGGTTTCATTTTATTTTTTTCATTCATCTTAAATGTATTTTGGAAGAAACTGCTATGGGGGAAGCATTGGCTACTTGGGTTTTGTCTGTCCATTTTAAGCCAAGCTTGGCTCATTCATTCTCAGAGGAAGTATGAGTTGATGAATCAGTAGTATTACACAGGAGGGAGAAGCCCAGTGAGAAAGGCCAGTTCCCATTCATAGCACATCCAACAGTTTGTTCCATCACTTACCAGGCCATTTTCACTCCCAGTCCTCCACAGATAGCACTCTCACAACTCATTTTCTTTTGGACCATGATGCTCTTGGTCATTAGCTCTGTTATTTGGAGGGCATCCCCAAAACCCATGGTCCAGCATGCCTCTGCTGCACCAATCCAATGGCCAAATGTAATCAATTCAGCATTGACTGTGCACTTAATAAATGGCAGTCATGGTGCCTTGGCCCAAGAACAATGCAAAGATAAGTAAGACACAGTCTGTCCCCGAGGAGCAAACAAAATGTTGATGCCTTGAACAACCCCTCGGTTCTCCATCATTTGCATTTGTTCTTCTGTTAAGAGTAATTTAGTTGAATTCTGTCTCATGAAGAACATCATATAGACTGAGCTAGTAGTTGGAGGGGATCCCAGGGTTCTAGTATATACCAGACCCTCCCTTCCTGAAAGTCTTTACTACGCATTGCATGCATCACTGACTCTGATATGTGAAAATTGCACTTCGATACATTTCTTTGTGATTAATTCTTCAAGTCCTCTGTGTACATAAATCTTATCTAATCTACAATATTCTTAGCTGCTGTAATTCCTTTGTGCAATAAACATCCAAAACAGATAAATGGAAAGCTATTTAAGAGCAAAAACTTCCTGTCATATCACTCAATAAAAATGCATGGCATTCAATGGATGACATACTGAAATGAACTCAAATGAATGGGCATTGTCTTCTGGACAGCCATTTGGTATCTTACAGTTTCAAATCTATAAAGTTTGCATTCCATTTGCTAATCACATAAAAATAGCTCCTCAGTGTCACTGTTCTACAACTATGGCTTTTAAATTTTATCAGAAGAAACAGATGTTGAGTCCCTCACACCCACAGTAAAATTTCATGATAAAATTTCATCAATTAAGGGAAAGGAGAGTATAACTGCAAAACATGAATTGTTGAAAGATTATCTAAGGAAATACATTTTTTAAAAATTTTACATTTTTATAGCTACTCAAAATAAGCCTACAAAATATTTCTTAGTATGATTTCTTATATGTACTCTATAAATGAATTCATTTTTTAAAGTTTGTAATTCTCCTTAGGAATGCTGTTTTCACATGTATGTTTCTTCACTTCTACTGGATTTTTTGCCTCTGAATTTCAAAATGAGGAAGTCCCTCTGATTCAAAAATGAAACACAATTACCCACCACCTGCTGATTACCCTACCCACCTGAAAACTTTTTCTTGGCTTCTATGATGCCACTTTTCTCTAACTTCCTCCTCTCTCCAGTTTTTTTTTTTTAAATCCTTCTTCTCTTAAACATTAGTGAGTCTCAGAATTCTTTTTTTAAAAACTCATTGTCCTATTTGATTTGCTTTCTGTCTTACTTGATTTTATCAATTCTAATTAATTATTACACTATGTTCCTTATATTCTGGTTCCAGCTACAGACACCTATCTAAACTTGACCCTGAGCTCCAAGTAATACCACTACCTCTAACACAATCCACTCAAAACTAAACTTACTGTTTTCTCCATTCAGATTGTCACTCCTCCAGTATCTCCATATTGTATTAATGTTGCCCAAACCTGAAACTGATCTCTCCCTGCCCTTACCCTCAAGTCCAACCATGTTGATAAGGCTCACTACTTGTGTCCTTCCTACTCTTTCATTTTTAGTTTTACCCACCTGCAGAATGAAGTCCTAGCTCTAATGCATACACACATCCCAACTTCATCTTGCATTAACCAGCCACGCTGAGCTCCATTTCTATGAAATGAGTTAGAACATGTAAAGTGCTTAGAAGAGTTCCTGACATATAGCAAGCACTCATTACATTTGAGCTGCTATTACTATTACTACCACTGCCCCTGTTCCTTTGTTAGTGTTTGTTCCCCACTCTCACCCTGCTATTTCATATCTTCATGACTTTCCTGATGCTATTTCCTTTCCCTGGAATTGCTCCTTTTGCCTAATTCCTTACTCTTAATTTTTTTTTCAAAGTTCCGTTCATGTGATTTCTCCTTTAGGAAACCATCTCTAATGTCTTAGGTCAAGCTAAGTGTCCAAATTTAAGTTTCAGTGTAAACCTGTAAAAACTTTGATCACATAGCTTAATATATTATAATCAATCATCTGTTTTCATCTGCTATTTCCATGAAAGCAAGAGCCAGCAAACTATAGCCTCTGGGCCAAATCCAACATACTCCTGCTTATGTCAGTCAAGTTTTATTGGAACACAGGCACAACCATTTGTTAACATGTTACCTATGTGTGTAACAATACTAAAAAGCAGAGCTTGATTTTATGGGCCACAAAACCATATCTTCACCAATACTAATTATTTACTCTCTGGACCAGAGTTTCTCCAACTTGGCACTATTAATATTTGGGGCCTATATGTTCTTTGTCAAAGAGAGCCTGTCCTGTGCATTGAAGGGTACACAGCAACAGCTTAACCTCTACCCACTAAATGCCAGCAGTACACATATCCACCACACCACTGCCCCGTTACTCCATTCAGGTACCCCCACACTCCAGTTTTAACAACAAATGTCTCCAGACATTGCCCAATATTCCCTGGGGTCAAAATTGTCTCAAGTTGACAACCTACCACCAACCTAGCATTTAAAACAGAAAACATTGCCAACCCCCGAGGTACAAGATCTTTCATGGAAGGGAGTGTGCCCCCTTCACTTTGTATCCCAAATACCATGTCTGGTACATATCAGAAGCTCATTAAATCAATCATTTAAAGGTGACTGGTTCCAAAGCATTTTAAAGGTTATAAGAATTTTAGACTTGAAAGGGACACTGGTAACATACCTAATGTTACAACTAACTTTTGTTTCCTTTAGCATTTTCAACATCACCTATCAGAACTATTACATTAAAAATATCTATGAAGAAAACTTATACTCAGAAAGTTAAGTATCGCAACCCCATTTGTTTACCAGGTATTTAAAAAGTAAGAAACCACTACATTCAGATGTTGTATATACATACACATTTCATTTACCCCTGAATGAGATTTCTTTTTAATGTTTATAAAGAAGAAATTATTTTCATTTTGCAGATGAGATCATTTCAATTGGGGTTAAACTATAGTATGAGAAACAGCAACTTTCTTACAGTCAATCAAGGAATTAATTCAAGGGATATAAATTCCTTTCCATTCTCTAATAAACCTATAGTATACATAGTATTTCTGAGTACAGAAACTTCTCTGTCACAAAGACATTATATATCTACCAGAAAAGCTAACAACTGAATGTAGGGCATTTTAAGTACCAAATGGCAATAGCTAACATTTATTGAGCACTGACCATGCCAGTATTACAGCATCTCATTTGATCCTCATGAAAATTCTATGAGATAGGTACTATTAAGCTATTTATTTTATTGATGAAGAAACTGAGTTGCAGAGAAGCTAACTTACTTGTCCAAACGCACATATGTAGTAAGTGCAGGACCTAAATTTGAACCTGGAAGTCCACAGAATTACCATGTAAACACGCTTAGAACTTACAAGTGAGAAAAACCACTGTCAACTGAGGTGATCAGTCAAGTGGGTAACCATGAGATGGGTCCTGAAAGAATGGGTGTCAGACAACAGAAAGAAAGGGGGAAATCTTTGGCTGGTAGAACCAAACAAAGAAGTTTTAGAAGAACTCCAAGTGAATATTAAGAGTAACAGGAAATAGCCACTATGGTTAAATATAGGAAGGAAGCATGAGGAAGTGAGACAAAGTTGAAGCCAAACTACAGAAGGGCATGAGCAGGAGGCTAAAGAAGACATGCCCTTGCCAGCACTGGATGTTTCTGAAAAATCGCACCAAGAGCAAGGTGGGGCAGAATGCAGAACATAGAGGACGGCATAAAGAAGGGAGGTGGAAAGACTCTCATTACCACCACAACAGGGGAGGTGTGGAGCAGATGGAGAGAGGAGAGGTAGGCAGGAGGGTCCAAAAAAGAAAAATGAGTGAGAAATGTAGCAAGAAATTCTGCGAGAGAGTGCAAGCAAAGAAGAAGGGAGTGAGTGAGAAGGGAAGCTCAAAGTTCTTTCTGAGGTTTTGTACTGTCATGAAATGGGTGATGAGATGGTGTCAGCGGTTCAAAACATAGTGAGTGGATTGATGACCATGCCCCCTTCCTTCTCCCACATGGCACACTGGCCCACCTCTCTTCTACAGGAAGTATGAGTTTCCCGTGGTCCCTTTCACAAATCTCCCTTCTCTCTTCCTCTCCTACCATTGGTGGGAAAGAAACATTCCTTTACTTCCTGAGTTTAAGAAGATACAGGTCAAGGGAAAGGTTTTATGTAACAACCCTATTTGTAGCTTGCACAACAAACAAATGGATAGGCAAAGATCAACTGGTGCAGGACAGAGTGGGAATCTCTGAAGAGTAAACTCCAGAAGGTGACAGGAGAAAAGGAGATGCCCAGCACAGGTGAGCTGATGAACTTACAAAATTGGAAGGATACCTTGTCCTCTGGGAGAAAAGAAGAGACAAAGTCAACCTAACCAGGAGGTAAACGGGTCAATGAAGACCCTGAGGTTGAGATTAGCTTGACACCCTGAGAGTACCTAGCTTGGCCCTTGCAAGAAAAAATAGAGTATCTAACCACAGACATCTGTTTCCCTCACTTGTCTCTCTCACTGAGACATAGCCACAACTGTCTTCTCGCCACTTTTAAACATGTCAAGCTTTTCTTTGTTGGGGCCTTTTCATCCTTGTAGCTTCCTTGGGTTGTAGTGGCCTTTCTCAGATCTTGGGTGGCTTGACTTTGTTTCACAATAGGTCCCAGATTCATTACTACCTCAAAGAGTCCTTCTCTGACCCCTCAGTCTAACAACGGAGACCCAACCTCTTTGCTACTCCCTATCTCATTATTCTCTCTTCTTTCCTTCATACCACTTATCAATATTATAAAGTATTTTCATTAGTAGTTTATGCATTTACTATTAATGTCCTTCAACCATAATGTGAATTCAGAGGCTCGGGATCTTATACTTGGTCTCATTCACCATATACTTCAACATTTAAACAGATCTTATATCAGAGTAGGAATCCATGAATATTTACTGCATTCATGAGTAAGGGAATGAGAGATGTGCTATGGAGAAATTGAGAGCAATAATTCTCTTGCAGATATTCATAAATATTTATGAAAATATATTTTTTCATATATTCATGTGCCAGGACATAGGTTTAAAGGGCATATTCAATCCACAGAAATCCTCATTTCCTGCCTGCTAGGAGCTCAGTCTATGGGGCAAACAAACGTGTGAACACAGATCATGAAGGTACAATGTGGTAAGGACTATACTAAAAATGAGGGAATGGGGTTAAGAATGGAGGGCTGTGAGCATGTGATTAAGTGCTCCTAACTTAAGCAAGGTAAATCAGGAAAACAGTTCTAACTGCTGGGGACAGGTATGCACCTTCGGAGTCTGGCATGTAACTGTAGAGGGTGAGGAATAACCAAGAGGTAGAGAAAACTGGGAGTATATACACTTACCTCGAGTTTTTCACTGAAAGTCAGGAATGGGCTAAGGCATAAATTGAGCAGGGGACAGAATCAAGGAAAGGATTTTAAGCACGTCTCTAGTTGGAATAAAAAAAGAGATGGAGAGAAGATCTAAAAAGAAAAAGACTCCTTAAAGAGGCTAATCTCCAAAGAGTCATAAGAGAATAGTAGTTATACTCAGAGATCGGGAGGAGAGCCCATCTTCCAAGATGGGAAAAGAATGTAGCACTTAGTGCCTCAGAAGGTAAATCTAAAAGCAAAGGGAGAGAAATTTAACAAGCACAACCTCAGTAGTTTCTATTTTCTCCATGAAGCATGAGACAGACCATCTGCCCATACTGGCTGGGGAGGGAGAGCCTGATGGGCAGGGAAAGAGGAGAATTTTATTGGTTGAAAATTGGTGGACAGTGTTGCTGCCCTAAACTACATTGGCACTGATTCGTGAAGTGAAAATGTGTCCTCCTATCTCTCTTGACATCCATGCAGGAAATAGCTGTGTTACACTGTCTACATGGGGGAGAGACCACCAGGTTACAATTGCAGCAGAACACTCATGGCATGGTCATTTCTACATTTGCAAAGCAATTTTTAAAAACATTAGCTAATTGATTAGCTCTGTGATTGCTTTATCCCTGTAGGTATATGGGTACAGAACTCCCTTCTTTGTCTCCTTTGAGGCTTTTGAAGACACAAGAGATTTTTGCCTCAGTGGGAATGTTGTGGTAGATTACACTTGCTGTAAATAAGTGACATTTTTTTAGAAAGCAATGTGTTCCACTGAATTTATCCAGGAGGAAAATAATTGTGAAGCTAAATAGAGATTCCAAGCATCAGGCTTAAAATTCATAATAAGCCTGAAAAGTAGCTGCTCCTCCTGGATTTCTGAGGGTACTGGAGGCAAATAGCTCCAACTTCACAGAAAATACTGGGCTGGAACAAAAGTACAAAGTTATTCCACTGCTTGGTATTTATGCCAAGAGGAGATACTCCCCACTCAGGTTTTATCATGAAAATCATTCCTCTATTAACAGGTTGAGAAATACCAATTTCCCCAATCAAAGTGGGAAATCAAGCAAAAACTGCCTTCCTCTCAGATCAATGGCAAGGTGAAAGAAATAGGTAGTTGGATCCTGTCCCCCAGCAGGACATTTTGCCTGAATCAGTGACCTCTTCTATGGAGCAGAGCCTCCCATGACAGCGAGCAACCATTTCCTAGGTGGGTTTAACCACAGTATACCAAGGTTTTCCTGAAAAGGTTACTTCCTTTTCTTCTTCACCAGGTCTTTGGGGCGAGTTGGTGGAGATGGCAGTATTTATGCTCAACTCCAACCCTTGCTAACTATGTGACCTTGGACAAGACACTCACTCTCTTTAAATTCTTAAATTTATTATGAGAATTAAATTAGGGGATACATATGAAGCACTGAGCACCATACGGATATATCCTTCTCGTGTATGTGCGTTGTTAAGTGCTCAGTAATTGCTAGTCTTTATTGCTGCTATTACGTTTATAATTGCTGTGGTTGGAATGGTTTTGGAGACAATGCTGGTGAATGTCTGAGGAAACAGAAATAATTGTAAGTGACTAATAGGTGATGGCAGTGGCTGGGAGCCTCAAATCCTACCACAAGGGCAACCCTGTGAATCTCGGTGGGACTTGTGTAGTTCCCTGGTTGGCAGATTAATCTGGAAAGTCTTCAACACAATGAACTTGGCCCAATCAATTATCCTCATTCTTTCTTCTCAGAAGGCTAATTCACTGCAGAGCTATGGAATCCTATGTTTGGAAGGAAACTAGGAAATCAAGATCATCTAATCACCTATCCTCCTCAAGCTCTACCAAAAAATTCAGGAAGAGGGAAGACTCCCAAACTCGTTCTATGAGGCCAATATTATTCTAATACCAAAACCAGGGCAAGACACAACTAAGAAAGAAAGCTACAGGCCAATATCTCTAATGAACATAGATGCTAAAATTCTCAACAAAATATTGGCCAATCGGATTCAGCAGTATATTA
>PVIW01000004.1:1498278-1773588 GCA_004026585.1 Noctilio leporinus | reverse complement strand
AAAAAAAAAAAAAAAAAAAACAGAGAGTTCTTTGAACCAGATGGGTGGGTAGCATGTGAAAAGATAGACTACAGAGTGGGACAAGATATTTTTAATAATTAAATCTGTCAAAGTACTAGTACCCAAAATATATAAATACCTTTCATAAATCAGTAACAAATAATGCAATTAAAATGGGTAAGAGATTCTAACAGGCACCTCCCAAGAACTGAATCTCCATTATTGATGCAGCAATTAAGTCATCTTATATGGGCATTTCTCCTCTTTTGTTTCACTCTTTCCATTTCTTACTCCTGATTCCTGGGACCCCCCCGCCCAAATAATCAAATCCCTGTCTTAGGCTTTGCTGTCCAGGGAATCATACTGAGGAAGAATGGGATCAGCACATAGAAGAGGTTCTTTTGTTGAGATATTGTGGTAAGCTTAAAAAGAGCTCCCCCCCAAAAATATCCAGGTCAAGTTTTTGAAACTTGTAAATGTTTCATTATTTGTAAAGGAAAAAAAAAGTCTTTGTGGATGTGACAAGGATATTGAGATGAGAAGATCATCCTCAATTATCCAGGTAGGATCTAAATACCATCGCGTGTCCTCCTAAGAGAAAGCAATATGAAGACAGAGGCAGAGACCTGAGTGTCGACCAAAAGACAGGGAGGCCAAATACTCCAAGCTCTGCCTCTGTCTTCATCTTGTTTCCTCCTCTAGGATGCTCATCTCCCTCTAGGATTCTCATTTCATGTATGTTATACCTTCAGTACTCGTCCCACAACTTTATCAGCTTTTTCTCTTTTTTGCTTTTTTATTTTAGAATCTGCTATTGATGTATATTCAAGCCCAGAGTTCTTTCCTTATGCAAGTCTACTAATAAACCCATTAAAGGCATTCTTCATTTCCCTTATAGTGTTTTTGACCTCAAGGATTTCTGTTTGATTCTTTCTTAGAATTCCATTGCTCTATGTTCTGCTTCCTCTCTTCATGAATGTTGACTACTTTCTTCATTAAAGCCCTCAGCATATTAATCATTGTTTTTCTGAATTCATGATCTGGTAATTCCAAACATTTCTACCATGTCTTACTCTGGTTCTGATGTTTGTTTAGTCTATTCAAAGTGGTTTTTTCCCATACTTTTAATATGCTTTATAATTTTTACAGAAAGGTGGACATGATGTACTACATAAAAGGAACTGCATGAAGTGCATTGGCCTTTAGTAATGGGCTGGTAAGGTGTGAAAGGAAAAGAAGCATTGTATTGTCTTATGATTAGGTCTTACCTCTGAAGTGTGAACTTCAGCAGTGCTTCTTAGTCCTTTCCCCTTTTGGTGGGTGGGACAAGATAGCTGAAGAGGGAAGATGCGCCTTCTCTTTATGGAAGGTAGAGGTAACTGGAATTAGGTATTTTCCTTCCCTTCAAATAGGTTAGGCTCAGGCTGAACTCTATTTAGGCTATAGTATGTTGGAAAACCTAGAACTGGTGTGTCAAGAATACAGATTATGACCTGCTGAATGAGGAGGCACAATACACTCATACTGGTCAGCAAGTAGCTTTCTCAGTAGCTGAGCTCCATTTTAAGCAAGTGGAGACCCTGTGGCTGTTTTGATTTGAAAGCACAATTTTGAATTCACTCACACAAAAGAAATGAAGTCAGCAGGTTTATTACTTACAAATCTAGAACCAGAGCATATAGTGATCTTAGGGGAAGGGCAGTACTCCATTCCAGGTTACTGGTAAGAGAAAGAAGGTAGCATAGCAAGCACCTATTACTAAGGTGGTCAAGGCTGGCAGCCACTAATTTTTTCATAGGCTCAACTTTTAAGTGGTTATTTTAAAAGGTGCCCCTAAGAAAGCAAGCTGAGAACTTGTGGTGGGAATCCTAAGCTCAGGTTCTTACCTTAATGTCCAGACTTTGGGTGTGAGCAGGGTGGTTATGTTGCAAAATACCTATGCAGCAATTCAAGGGGGCACTTTCCTCATCCATCACACCCCAGGGTGGGTATTGTTCTGAAGAGCAGATGCTCTGCTGTATTTCAAAATGATTTCTTTTCCATTGCCCCTGCTAGAACCTGGAGGAAATTTTTCTCCACTATTCAATGTAAGAACCTGGTAGAGTTGCTGGAGATAAAACACAAAAATATCTGGGTCCCTATGACTGGGTCCCCTTGGAATTGTTATCTCTCAGTTGTGTCCACACTGAACCTCCAGACATTTATTCATCACAGTTTAGATTTCCCTGCACAGTGATGGTCCTTATGGAGGTCTCAGTTGATGGATGGGTTTCTGTTCTGATAAGTACTGATTCTTTATGACTGCCTGTCAACCTCCCCAATTTTAGGTACAGTGGTTTGTCCTGTGACTAACTTCTCAGGGATCTAAGGAAAATTGTTGATTTTTTAGTTTGTTCATCTTCCTAATTCTTGTTCAGACAGAGTGATAATTTCTATGCCAGACCAAACCAATACTTATTTTGTAATCAGCATCCTCAGGTCTCTCAAACTCTTATCTTATCTTTCTAACCTGCCTTTCAAATGATGACCAATTAACCAGATCACTCATTGAACAAAAGTTATGAATTTGGAAAGGCCTTTGGAAACTTAAGAAAATCAAACAGCAGTCTGTCATGAAGGTATATGCCATGCCTGATTTCATGATTTTACACACCAATGAAAGAAAACTATAAATGTCCTACATTTACATTACCTGGCTCCTAGATCTACTTAATAAAGCATTTGGTCTCTGTATTGGATTATACCTTTTTCAGGTTGAATATGGTATTATGTAAGGAGAATTTTAAGTTTTCAATGAAATTATTTTCAGCAATTATGAAGTAAATATTCAGTTAAGAACATTGCAGTATTTGGCAATAATTGGAATCATGAACTTCAACAAGTTTTTTCAACAGTTCCAAGTGGGGAATACATAAGCAATAAAAGGACAATGCACTGGGGAGATACAATTTAAGTAAGCTAGATTTCTGTACTAAGATAGCATATTTTCTCTTAAATAGAAATAAACTGCTTCAAATTAAATCTAAGTTTCAGAAAAAAAAACAGTCTGTGATATTTATTATTTATGTACTGAGAGCTAGTTAGAACACAAATATAATTTTAGATTTTGCTATGGTAACAAATGTGAGAGCATCATAGTTGTTGGATGATAGATCCAACCCTCTGATAAGAAGCAGTCCCTATGATTGCCAAAAGGTTATGCACAGAATCTGACTTCAAATATTTTAAATAATTCTACCTAACCAGATGGGATGTTTGCAATAAGAGAAGCAGTTTTAGCCTTTTCAGGAATTATAATATGCTGATAATATTTTAACACATCTGACTATTTTCAACATCCATATTCTCAAAATTAATTTTCAGCACCACCCTCATTTACTTATTTTTCATGTTAAACACCCTCCATAATTCATTAGGAATACTGTAAATTTATCTTAACAACAATCTAGGTGGTAAATGTATTTATCACATGTACTAAACAAATATTGCTCCTAGTCTATGTGGCATATCTTCACCATGTTCAGTTTTTCTCCTACATGAGTGTTCACTTTTATATGTTTCCATCCTTTCATGTCAAGCATTCAACACTTTCATATCCAATTAGAGTTCAATAAAAATCCCATGTTGCTTATTTGAAATTACGAATTAATTATCATACTTAATAGAAACTAATAACATAAAGCTGCTTGTGCTTTTGATTACACATTGGTTAAGTAGATTAAAAAACAGTCTGTTATGGATTAAAATCTATGACAAAACTCAAGCAAGCATATGGTTCATCTATAACTTCCAATTTCCTCAAATGTGTATGTGGTCCTATGCAAACAGTAAATCTGTCTCTTGTTTAATCATTCCAAATATTTTTCAAACATCATTGTTTATCACCTTACTTTACCATGTCTTAATGAATGCTTAAGATATATTCTATTTTCAGATACTGGGACTGAATGGCAAATTTAACAAGTAAAGAGCCAAGCTCTTTCTCATGCCATGTAGGACTTTTGAATTTATGGTTTCCATCTAACTGGAAGGAAATTCTTCCAGTCTCTGTTGCCTCTTTACCATTCAGTTCTCAGTTAAAATGCATCACCTTAGGCCCTCTCTGAGCATCCTACCAAATGGTACACTACTCCATCCCTATCATTTGCTATTTCAAAACTGATTTGCTCAATTAACTTTTGAAATTATTTTGTTCACATTTTCATTTACTTTTTTCTTGCCTTTAAACTCAAGTAGAATGAAAGTCCCATAGAGTATGTAGACCCTTGAAGCAATTCCAGTAAAGTGGATAATGTCTTGTATATGGTAAACTATGAATAAATGTTTCTGAATTAATTAATCAATAAGAAATACATAAATAATTATTTCTGTCATTGTGAAGCTAACTTCTATTGGGGTTCTTTTCTAGTGGAATGATCATTGTACAAAGGCTATCTTCAGATGCATCATCATGCAAAAGCTGTAAAAAAAAAAGAACTGAACCTCATTTGTTAAAGAATTGAGCTCCCCAGGTTCTAGCCAGTTGCTTTGCTGACCACTACTTCTACAAATGGCCCAACAAAGGAAAATAGCTATATACTATCTGGTCTTTTCCTCCCACCCTCATTCTTCTGAGGTTGCTGCTGCCATTAAATAAGACTTCTCACTTATTCTCTTTGAAGAATGTGACTTTGGTTTGCGTGTATGTTGGATATTGTCTATCAGGAGGTAATGGGGGGATGGCTGAATGTCAGGTTTAAATTGTGCCCCATTTTATCTTCTCTATATAGTGACACTTTGTTTCTCCTACATCTTGTGTTGGAAATGAAGTCAACTTTTCCTAAGGACCTTGCATATGTAGTAAAAGCAATAGATACTAAATTTAAAATGGAAAATGGTTAATTGATTAGCCACTCACAGTGTTTAGCATATCTCTAGAAAAATAATTGCTTTTAAATTAATTCAAACTATTCTTACCATAATAGGTTCAAACTATTTTGCAAAAAAATTGTGAAAAATAAGGAATCAAATCCAATTATTGTACTTTAAATTTCTGATACCCTCATGGAATGTCTTAAATCTAAACAAAACTGAGCCATAATATCATTTATTTTCCTGGAGATTTTAAACATATTCATATTATATACTAGCAATTTATTGAGTCTATATTTTTATTAATTTCTATAAGGCAAAGATCAAACTTATCTTTCTTCATAATAATTTTTTATCCTTTTATTTTCTTAAACAATTGATTTTTCCCTATTTTCTAAAACAGCTTGGAGGCCTGTTTCACCTGCAAATATTCTTACCCAAATTTGGGATTTCTAGTATTTATCAATTTAAGTTAGCTTTGTTAAAATGAAGAGTAAAATTCTTTTTTCCCCTTTACTGAGAAGTATTTATTCCCAGATTCTCCAATTTATTGGTATAAATTTTCCAGGTTTTCTATATCCTACAATATATTTGACTTCACTCATCATTTGTCTATTTTTACCACCAATATATTGTAATATTATAAATTAGAGTACCAAGGCAAATGTAGTAAAAGATACAAGTATGAATGAATCCAAGAAAGCTAGGCTCCTACAGTAGGAGATTCACTCTTAGCTTTCTGGTCAGCAATGCTGAGTGCTTCTAAGAATGAGCATGTTTTCATCACTGAACCAAAGGTAAACAAAAGAACACATATGGAAGTGCAAAATGAAACACTATACCAAGGCTTCTGAATTTAATCATTTAGCTTCATCCAGGACTACAAAGCCAACCAGTTCTTATAGAAATCTATAGGAGAAACAGTCCTGGATCTCTTTAATACCTACAACTCCCAGTATTGGAAAATGAGATAAAACTTTTGCTTTAGACTTTTCTCTGCTTGTGAATCAGTCCTAGAGCAAGATAAGACTTACTCCTGTCTTTAAGACTTTATATGGCTAGGACAATTCTTTTGCTTACAATTTTAATCAAGGTCAGCTTTTTTAAACAAAAACCTTTAATTAAAATCTATTGTCTTCTCCACCCTTAGTTTATAACAGAGATGCTGCAAAGGATAATTAAATACTCCCTGAAGTGAACAATGTAGGAACCATTACTATCTTATGGAATTTTTAATGTGCTTCTCTGATTGTTTGAACCAAGAATATACCTTTTCCCTAATGATGAAATGTGATTAGTTGTTACAATGACAGTCATTCATGTATGTACCGTACATAATTGAATTACACAATGGTTTTTTAGTAATGCATGAATAAAAGTTATGAAATACAGAATTATATGTCCTTTTTTTTTTAAGTTGGATATTAGTGGGATCAATATAGCCAAGCTCTGTTTCTTTGGAGTAATGAGCAGAATTTGCCAATATTGTCTATTATGTCAAGGTTAATGCAAAATATCAGCACGTTAGAACAATTTAAATACAGGAAAGTATTTCTGGGAGAGAGTATTGAGTGATATAAGATACAGAGGCCTCTTACCTCAACAAACAGATCTTTCTTAGATAAACCTTATGTCTCAGAAAACTTCATAGGTTAACACTTCCTTTTATCACTTCTACCACACACTCCTATGTAGTCTAATTGAAGTTTTAAAGAAGCTATTATTTGGGGGCATGTAAAATGCTTGTTTCTATTTTTAATGCTCTCTTAGTAACATCAGCAAAAGGTTTTCAATCACTCCAGCTAGCTGGATAAAGTGTGGAGCAAAATTGATTGTACTGAAGTTATTTCCAAGTAATAAACCCTATTTGGATCTTAAACCATTGAAATTACCAGAGCCAAAAAAGAACTCATTTTAAACAGTGTAAAAGGAAATCTTTGCACATTTAGAAAATGTATCTGCTTAAATGGCTGAGAGAGTTATAAAATTTACACAAATTACTAATTTTAAAAAATTGGAAGCCACTCACAGCATGCTATAAAACATTCCTATTTTCTATCCTTTTTTAAATTAACTTTTTAAGATTTTATTTATTTTTTTAGAGAGAGGGAAAGGGAGAGAGACAGAGAAGGAGAGAGACATCAATGCATGGTTGCTTTTCACCTGCCTCCAGCCTATGGACATGGCTGGAGACCTGGCTTGCAACCTAGTTATGTGCCCTGGCTGGGAATCGAACCAGCAAACTTTGGGTTCACAGGCCAGCACCTTATCCACTGTGCCACCAGCCAGAGCCATGTCCTTTTTAATTTTGAAACTATTAGCATTCTGTGTCCATAACATGGTAATTGAAACACAATAGTTTCTTCCCAATATTTGACAATGCAGAATCTTGCTTTATCATTGTAAATTCTTAGTCTTATTCTCTGAAAATAATCTAGAATATCTATTACATACTATTTTTAATTCTCATTTACTTACCAATTTCAAGAATCATCCCAAACTAGCTTACATCAAAATTCTACCTTGCTATAAAGAAACACAGTTTAAATATGTACAAGTCATCATATGTCATTGAGCCACATCTTCTGAAAGATTGCATGAGGCCCTACATCAAGGAAACACCAGCTTTTTCAAAATATACAACCAATGAACCATAACTCTGTATCCTATTCACACACTAAACTGAGAAACAAATTTAAAACATTTACATTAACCTATATTTCTTGATCAGAAAATAATGTGAATTTTCTAATTAACCAAATCCATAGGTATATTTCTCCATCAGCCAAAACATCTGATGTACTCTTGCAAACCAAAGATCCCTTGAACCTACTTAGAATATATAGAAAACCTAGTTTGATTAAATTTGTTCACATTACTGATGACTTTTCAAAATGCATATGTAGTTCAGTATTAGGGAAAAAAACACAATCCAAAACAAAGTTTAGAAAGAGAAGAAACTATTTTATGATAAAGTAGATTAATTGATATTCTTTTAAATTTTTATTTCTTTGAACTAAACCATTTAAATTTCTCTTACTCAACAGGATAGATGGAATTGTTTGGTAGATAAATTCCCCCAAAATCCTTAGATTCAATTTCTGAGCACATTTAGGGTTTTTGTTTTCTTCTTTCTCTTCTTAACAGAGCGGAAAGCTATGCTCTCCCTATAGACAATCCAAGGACAACAGCTTAGCTTGCGGCCCACTTTAGTCCTAAGCCATCTGAATTTAAAATGCTATCACAAGATTTCTTCTAAATCACCAGAACTTAACAGGCTATTTTCTCTCTGCATTTCCACTTGCCACTTACTGTGTACTTTCATGCTGCAGCACTAATTCAAACTTCTTCTTCACTCTGTACCTAAAGATTCCTCTGTCAGCAAAATTGGCCTCACTACCTTTCATCTTGATTTTTTTCAGATTTATTTATTTACTATTTTTAGAGAGAGGGGAAGGGAGAGAGACAGAGAGGGAGAGAAAGACATCAATGTATGGTTACCTTTCACCTGCCTCCAGCTACAGATCTGGCCGGAGACCTGGCTTGCAACCTGGTTATGTGTCCTGGCTGGGAATCGAACCAGCAACCTTTTGGTTTGCAGGCCGATGCCTTATTCACTGTGTCACCAGCCAGGGCTCCATCTTAATTTTTAAGGTAACAAATCATTTAGATTTGCTTTATCATTTTAATTTTGAAAGAAACTAACCTATTTGCTACTCCTCGGTTAAGAATAGTTTTTAATATTCACACAAGAATGTTCATATAAAGGCACACTCTGCTACCCCCTGGTAATATTCCAAATGTGTAATAAGCAATCCAGCATGTGACTAGCTGATTTAGTTAGAGGCCAATCTTGAATTCCTGCAGCATATTGCTCAAGCCACCACCTGAGAGCAGGCCAGCATGTCTATTCCAGGTATCCATAAGTAAAATGTTCAACACTCCTTCAGCCACCTCTCAATTAAAAAGGAGGAGAGTGATAAAGGAATAGGAACATACAGCTACCCTTTCTCCAAGTGCTATCTGAAACCAAATAGGCAGGGACTGAGAAAGGATGCATGTTGGAGCGAAGGGAGAAGCAGAAGACACCTCATTTATTTGGCCAAACTGCTTATTAAACTCATGTAATGCTGCATAAGTGCTTTTAGGTAAGATTTCATTCTTACATCCACTCGCTTGCCAATATTCTGCATAAATAACATAGGTGGAATCTGTATACACAAATATAATTAAGGTGGCAAGAAATGCCTTTAAGTCAGAATTTAGATTCTGTCCCCTGACCTGTCTACCTTGATCTTCTTACCACAACCCTTCAGATTTTGAATCCTGTGCTACCTCCTTGTCCTAGGCTGGAGGCCACTTTTTACTGTATAATGGATTCCAAACACTAGGAAACTCACGGTAACTAGGCTCCCTTTCGGAACTGGCTGTTGCAACATCAGCTGATGTTCTGGAGCAGATCTTTAAGTGAGCACTTCTGCACAGCCTTCTTTCTGATATTCCCATACTCACCACACCATTGGAGGTTGCCTTTAGCTGGGGATTGGTGTGGTGTGGATTAATAGGCATGACTGATGGAGTTTATTTTCCAGGAAATTTCAGTGCTGCAGATCAAAAGGTAGATGTCAGATTTTCTCTTCTGCTCCTAACATTTCTCTGGTCTCGGCTTCATTTATTTTCGGCACAGCATGTTAGCCAAATAGGCATTATCAATGTTACCATCAGAGAGTCCTCTTGGAGAAGTTAATGGATTTGATGGCAGAGTAACTTTAATTTTGTACCCTCAGCGAAGGCATCTATATTTTTAATTTAATGAGATCTTAAAAGTGATGGTGGATGGTGTAAGGGAAAGAGCTGCTGTCTTTATTTTTTTCTTTCTTTATTAAAAATTAGGTGAGTGATAAAGAATTGAAAATGAAACAAATAAACCTCTTTTTATAATTTTCACTTTTATGTTTTGAAAATTACTCAAAGGGAGGAGAAAGATTACAGGATCTGACCAATCCTAGTCTGCCATACTTTAATGTTGTCTTTGCTTAGCAGCTTCAAATCTATGAGTTGAGTCTTCAGTATCTAAACAATGAAATAAAACCAATTTCTGGCATTTTCTTGTAGAAATTTTAGATATTCCATTTCAAATGAGCTAATCTTGGGATTTAGTTTGAAAGTTGTTAAATATGACTTTGTTAAAATAAAGCATCAGTACATTAAACATTTTTGGAATCCCATGTGACATTGTCTGACTTGATTGGATTGTTTAGTTTACTCATATTTAATGTAATTAGTAATGTGATTCAACCTACACTTGCCATTTTGTTATTTGACTTTTCTATGTCTCATATTTTTGTGTCTTTATGAGTCTTTATTTCTTCTTTTAGCTGTAAACAAATATTTTATACTATTTATATCATTTACTTATTCTGCTGTTTTGGAGTTTTCATAGTGGTTGCTTTAGTGATGCATCTGTAATTTACCACAATCTAGTTATGGATAATACTGATTTAAAATCTAACAACATTGAACCAGATTAGCTTCATTACCTCATCTTGGTTTTATGCTAATATTATCTTCATATATATAACCTATACTATATTATTCTTATATATTATATTTACAGTATTCTAGAGGTGATAAACATTTACCTATGACTACAGTTTACTGTCTAAAGTTATTTTTGTTACCCTAAACCTTCTTTTCTGTAGTAAATATATGCTAATAAAAAAATTACAATGATCTATTTTAATTTCTTTGGCAATGTTTTTATTTTGCCTTTATTTTTGAGGGATCTTTTTGCTGGAAGAGAATTTTTTTAAAGATTTTATTTATTATTATTTTCAGAGAGAGGAGCAGGGAGAAAGGCAGATAGGGAGAGAGACATCAATGTATGGTTGCCTTTCACCTGCCTTCAGCTGTGGGTCTGGCAGGAGACCTGGCTTGCAACCTGGGGCCAGGGGCTGAAAGAGGATCTTGATGGACAAATTTCCTCTCTCAGCATTTTTTTTAAGGTTTTATTTTTATTTTCAGAGAGGGGAAGGAAGAGAGGCAGAGAGGGAGAGAAACATCAATGTGTGGTTGCTTTTCACCTGTCTCCAGCTATAGACCTGGCTGGTGATATGGCTTGCAACCAGGTTACATGCCCTGGCTGGGAATCCAACCAGCGACCCCTGGGTTTGCAGGCCAGCACCTTATCCACTGTGCCCCCAGCCAGGCTTTAGCATTTTTACTATGTCATCCCACTGCCTTCTAGACGTCATTGTTCCTGATGAGGAATAATCACCATATGTCTCTCATGTATAATGAGTTGTTTTTCACTTGTGTCTCAAGAGATATTTTCTTTGCTTTTGACTTTTAGCATGTTATAATGGGCAGAGGCTGTGCTCTCACCTCAAACCCATAAGACTTCTGTCAATAAGTTAAGAGACGCATTCAAAGTTGTAGCCTATACTTGGCCTCCTTTGTCTTTCATATTTTGCCAGGATTTCTCAAGTCTGCCTCATTCAAGAAAGTTCAGCTGTCAGAAGATTTAGGAGTGATGGGTTTTCTCACTCCTTCTCTGGTTCTTTCTTTTCATTGGTTCTCTCAGTAAATATTTGGCCTGCTGACTGCCAAAAACAAGAACGCAACCTTGGGCTAGAAGGCTACAGATTTTTCCTTTGGTTTCAGGACAGATCTGCTATCAAGACTGCAGGTTTTCACTCCTCACCCAGAATTGACACCTCTAGCAGAAGAGCTTCTGTTTTTAAGACATCATTCTTGCAGATTAATCTGGATGTGTGTGTGGACCAGAGGCAGAGAAGAGCAAATCTAGGCCATTGTCTTCCACCTTTTTTATTCAGAACTTTTTAACCTTTTACTATATGCTTTTAGTCAATACCAATGGCCTTATATGGTTGTTGTTGATCTTTCATCCATTTTTACATTTGTTTTCTGCAGAAAGGAGTCACCTAGTTCCTTTGGAACTATTATTGGAAGTGCTATCATTATTAAATTCCTGGATGGTTTTCAGTAAAAACTGCTGATAAAGGAAAAATGTTGTAACTAATCATAAGCAGAATGGGGGTAGAGAAAGAGGTGTCCAAGACCTAAATGAAAATTGAATATTACTATAAAGCTACTGAAGATATCTACCTATTCTCCAGAGATTTCATGCTTAATAGTTATAGATTAATAGAAGATTACCTCTTCTATAAGCCTGATTATAAATGCAGAAAATATTATTTATTTTAATTTGTAAGTTGCAGATAAGAATTATCAAGCTTGTGCATTTGTATAAACTGAAAATTTAAGTAAGATGTCATAAAATCTTCTAAGTCACAAATTCCCCAAAAATCTATCAAAACACTGCTGACTTTGCTTCAGATCTTTGGGATTTTTATAGTTCATGATATGATAGAAATATAATATTTTATCTGCTAGCCACAAAATAATCTTTGACATAATATTTTATGAACATAATTAAGGATAGGCCCTTATCTGCACTACTGTTAGTTTTGAAGAATGAAGCTGTACTAAGATATCAAATTATTGCAATGCTCTCTTCTTTGTTATTATATACATTTCATGATGCTGCCTTAATTGTCAAGCCACATAGTTGAGGCTAATGGGAGGGGGGAGTATGTTAGATAAATAAAATTAAATAGAGATTAGAATAGAGTAGTCTATATGTATTCTGTACAATATAAACCCAATCTTACTGAGTAACTGCATTAATGATTTGGAGCTTTTTGGTACATTGGAGAAAATGGCACAACTTAACTAAACAAGAGAAGGAAAATATTCTTTGACATTTTCTAAGAGCTATTTCTTATTACATTAAGAAAGTGTGGCATCATTTTATTGGAACCAGCAAAAAAGATAAATTTTTGCTTAAAATCCCACTCGCTGGTCCAAGAAAGGTCTTTATTATTTAGCCTTCAGGAAAATGAAAGTGACAGATTGCAGCTGTCAGCAGATACTGACTCCCTTTATGTTCTCCTATTTTTCCTATTCCCAATAGGAAAGAGAACTGATTAAACTCTGACTCCAGAATGTGAAGCCAAGAAGTTTCATAACCATGTGGCTGCATTTAGATTGCCCAAGCATAGCCATGGAAATCAGAATTTATTGAACTTGACATTATAATCTGCATTAGCTTCTTTAAAAATGGTTAAATAGATGTACAGAATCCAAGAAAGAGGAGGACTAAATGGAAGCTATACTAACCTTCTCCCAGGACCAATCTGAAATTACAACTAAATTGTAAAAAAAGCACCCTGAATAGCCAAATGAACACTAGCTGGAGAGAAGCCTTATAACCATGGACAGACAAAAGAAATCACTTCACCACAAAGTGACTGGTAGTGAGTGTGGAGATGTGAGATGGCTAGCTGCACTTTCATGGACAGCAGCTGAAGATCCAGAGAGATTTTTCATTGGTTGGACGCTTCCCCTGAGAAGGATGGTGTATAAACCCAAAAACTAGCTGATAGCATCAGAGCTGCTAAGGAACTCAGATAACATCCAGCTGTGAAAAGCAGCAGGATTTCTGTATACCATGTAGAGATGCCTGGGGACTCAGAGAACCTCTTAAAAAGCCAATGCACAAAATTTCATTTTCAGCCCCTTTCTCTGTGCTCCAGCATAGTGGACTAGAGATGCTAAGGAGAGTCTGGGGTTGGTGATTTTGAAGAAAAAGCTAAAGAACAGCTGCCATAATCCCTATACTGAGTCATTACCTTTACTGTGGGAACTATCTTTCTCAGGAAGAGCTCTTTTCTCCAAGTGGCATCAGCCAGAGGGGAAGCAAGAGCCCTACCCACAAGAATTACTCTTTCTCTCCTTTTGCTATTTAAGCTAGGCTGTTGATTACAATGTGATTAGTTTAACAACTGATCAGCTTAGCCACTGATTAGTTTAACAACTAAGGTGGAAAATACAAAGAAGCAATCAAAGTTGGAAGAAAAAGAAACAGGCCCCAAATGAAAGAGCCAGAAAATTTTCCAATAGAAGAACTAGATGAAATAGAAGCAAGCAATTTTTCATATTGATATTTTAAAGTAATGATTATAAGGATACTCAAAAGCATGAAAAAAGACATAGAAATCATAAGAATGGAACAGGCAGAAGTAAAGAATGCAGTATTTAAAGTAAATAATGCACTGGAAGGGATGAACAGTAGGCTAAATGAAGCAGAGGACTGTCTCAGTGATTTGAAAGACCAGGTAGAAAAAAATACCCAGGCAGAGCAGCAAAAAGAAAAAAAATTTAAATGAGGAGAGCTTAAGAAACATTTTGAACAACATGAAGCAGAACAATATCCACAACATGGGTATACCAGAAGTAGAAGAGAGCAAAAAGGATTGAGAACCTATTTGAAGAAATAATGGCTAAAAACACCCTAGTGTGATGAAGGAAAAAAGATACAAGTCCAGGAAGCTCAGGGCCAAACAAGTTAGACCCAAAGATGCTTACACTGAGACACATCATATATAAATGACAAGGCTTAAAGACAAGGAGAAAATCCTAAAAGTTGCAAGAGAAAAGCAGGTAGTTACCTATAAGGGAGCACCAATTAGGTTGTCACCTAATTACTCACTTTCTAATGACATATCAGGTCAGAAGGGAGTGGCATGAAATATTCAAGGTAATGAAAAACAAGGACATACATAACCAAGGCTACTTTACCCAACAAGGCTATCATTTAAAATCGAGGGAGAAATAAGGAACTTCCCAAACAATAAAAACTAAACAAATTTGTTAGCACCACACTAGTACTGCAACAAATGTTGAAGGGCTTGCTTGAAAAAGAATAAGAATAAGAATAAGGAGAAGGAGGGGAAGGAGGAGAAACAAAGCAGAGGAAAACAGTCCAACAATAAAATGGCACTACATATTCATCTATCAATAATAATCATAAATGCAATGGCTTAAATACTCCATCTAGAAGGCATAGGATAGCTAAATGGATAAGAAAACAAGACCTATATACATGTTGCCTCCAAGAGACCTATCTCAAATTAAAAATTAAAACATACTAAAAGAAAGGGGATGGAAAAGGTGTTTCATGTAAATGGAAAGGAAAAAAAGCTGGATAGCAGTACATATATCTGGTGAAATAGACTTTAAAACCAAGGCTATGGTAAGAAACAAAGGTGAATACTATATAATGATAAAGAGAATGATCCAACAAGAGATATAATTCTAATAAACTTTTACACACCCAACATAAGAGCACCTAAATGTGTAAAGCAAATCTTGATGGACATAAAGGAAGAGAGGGACAAAAATACAGTCATAATTTGACTTGAATGAATAGACCTTCCAGCTAAAAAATCAACAAGGAGACAGTGGCCTTAAATGACACACTAGATCGAATGAATTTAACTGATATCTTCAGAACATCTCACCCCAAAGCAGCAGAAAATAAATACTTTTCAAGTGCACATAAAACATTTTCTAAACCACGTTAGGTCACAAAACAAGTCCCAATAAATTTAAGATTAAAATTATATCAAGCATCTTCTTTGACCACAATGCTATGAAACTAGAAATCAATCACAAGAACACTGAAAAAGATGCAAAGACATGGAAGCTAAATAACATGTTATTGAACAATGAATAGGTCAACAATGAGATCAAGGAAGATATTAAAAAATACCTTAAAGCCCTGGCTGGTGGCACAGTGAATAAGGCACTGGCCTGTGAACCTAAAGGTTGATGGTTTGATTCCCAGCTAGGGCACATAACCAGGTTGCAAGCCAGGTCTCCAGCCAGGTCCGTAGCTGGAGGCAGGTGAAAGGTGACCGACCATACATTGATGTTGCTCTAAAAATAATAAATAAAATATTTTTTAAAAATTCTTTCTTTAAAAAAAAACCTCGAAACAAAAGAAAATAAGGACCCAACAATCTAAAATCTGTGGGACACTGGAAAGCAATTCTGAAAGGAAAATTCATAGCATTACAGACCTCTTTCAAAAACATAAGAAAAAGCTCAAGTAAACAATCTACACTTAAAGGGACTTGAAAAAGAACCACAAACAAAACCTACAGAAAACAGAAGGAAGAAAATAATAAAGGCCAGAGCAGAAATAAACAAAATAGAGTTTAAACATCAATACAAAAGATCAATGAATTCAAGAGCTGGTTCTTTGAAAAGAAAAACAAGATTGACAAACCTTTAACTAGACTCAAAGAGAAAAATAGAAAAAATCAGAATTGAAAATGGAGATATAATAACTGACACCAAAGAAATACAAATAACTGAAAGAGAATATTATGAACAACTATATGCCAACAAATTGGATAACTTGGACGAAATGGATAAATTCCTAGAAACATACAATCTTCCAAAATTAAGTCAGGAAGAATCAGGGAATATGTATAAACAGATTACACCTAGTGAAATTAAAGTACCAATCAAAAATCTTTCAACAAACAGAAGCCCTGGACCAGATAGTTTCACAGGGGAATTTTACCAAATATTCCAAGAACTAACATCTCTGCTTCTCAGATTATTTCATGTAATTCAAGATAAGGGAAGACTCCCAAATGCATTTTATGAGGCTAGCTTTATTCTAATCCCAAAACTAAATAAAGACATTAAAAGAAAGAAAATAATAAGCCAATATCTCTAATGAATTAGCTGCTAAAACCCTCAACAAAATATTAGCTAACCAAACACAGCAGTGGATCAAGAAGATCATACACCATGGAATTTATTCAGGGAATGCAAGACTGGTACAACATTCACAAATCAGTAAATGTGATTCACCACATAAACAAAATGAAAGATAAAAACCACATGATTATATCAATTGAAGCAGGAAAAGCAATTGATGAAATTCAGCACCAATTTATGATAAAAAACTCGCAGCAAAGTGGGACTAGGGGGAACATACTAAACATAATAAAGTCCATATATGACAAACCCACTGCCAGCATCATACTCAACAGGGAAAAACTATAAGCTTTACCCTTAAGATTATAAATAAGACAAGCTTTCACCTTTATTATTCAACATAGTATGGAAGTCCTAGACACAGCAATTAGAAAAGAAGAAATAAAATGCATTCAAATTAGAAAGGAAGTAGTAAAACTGTCTATTAATGGATAACATGATTCTGTACATAGAGAACCTCAAAGATTCCACCAAGAAGCTACTATAGCTGATAAATAAATTCAGCAAAGTAGCAGAATAAAAATTTAATATCCAGAAATTAGCTGCATTTTTATATGCCAATAATTAAACTAACAGAAGAGGAAATTAAGAAAATAATTCCATTCACAATTGCTTCCAAAAGAATAAAATACCTAGGAGTAAACCTAACCAAGGATGTAAAAGACCTGTACTCAGAAAATTATAAAACACTGAAGAAAACAATTGATAAAAGATACAAATAGGTGGAAGCACAAAAGGCCCTGCATATTTTCCATAGATTGGAAAATATTCTGGTTGCTGATTGCATGGAGTTTTCTGTTGCAAATGATTCTGAGACTTTATAAGGAAAAGTGCTCAACTGGTTCCAGATCAATGGTTCCAGCATTAGTCGGGATTCTCTAGTACAACTCCTACCTATTAAATTAGCAGCTCTTAGACAACGACCTGACCATCTACATTTCAACAAGTTCTGCAGGTGAGTGTCTACATGCCAAGTGTCAAGAACCATGGCTATAACCCAACAGTCCCCAACTTTTTAGCACAAGGGATGGACTTTATAGAAGACAATTTTTCCATGGACTGGGGAAAGGGAAGGATGGGTTTATAGCCTGACACTTGATTGTCACTTGCTACAAATGGATAGGGTTGTGATATGCATCTACAAGCAATTGATTTATTATAGTCTCTGTGCAGTCAAACCTCTCTGCTAATGATAATCTGTATTTACAGCTGCTCCTCAGCACTAGCATCACCTCCTCAGCTCCACCTCAGATCATTAGGCCTTAGATTCTCATAAGGTGCACCCAACCTAGATCCCTCTCAGGAGCTGTTCACAGTCGGGTGCTCATTCCTATGAGAATCTAATGCTGCCACTTATCTGACAGGAGGAAGAGCTCAGTTGGTAATGCAAATGACAGGGAGCAGCTGTAAATACAGGTGAAGCTTCATTCACTTGCCTGCCACTCACCTCCTGCTGTGTGGCCCTATTCCTAACAGGCTATGGGGCCCCCAGGGGTTGGGGACCCCTGATCTAATCCATTAATTATTGTCAACAGCAAACAGTGCTAGATGTTAGACTTTGGCCCTTGAGTTTAGCTAAGACAGAATTCAGATCCAAGACTCAAATACAAGAGGAAGTTTATTTAGAATGTCACAGAGGTGGAAGAAGTGAGTCACAGAAGATGGGAGCCAACTGGACTTCATGGACTCAGGAAACAAGTTACAGAGGCTAAAAAAGGGCCCTTGAAGCTTAGGAGAAAGGCAAAGAACCATGCCTAGGGAAGGAGAGGGGGAAAGGTTCAGTTTTGTGAGCTTGGCTGGGGAAAGAAGAGGGCGAAGAAAAGCATGGGTGTACTGAGAGAGAGCGAGAGCAAGAGAGAGAGAGAGAGAGAGAGAGAGAGAGAGAGAGAGAGAGAGCACATATCCCCAAGCAAAGAAAGTGGGAAAAGGCATGAGTGTGTTCCAGAGAGAGAGAGCCACCTGAGTCCTTTGCCTTAAGGGCTTTCCAAAGGGTGACAACCCTCAGGGAGGTCCAAATGATGGATCTCAACAAACTATCAGCTTTCCAAGTGTGTCCAGTCAAGGTTGTGGTTTCATTGATTGGTTGGTACCAGAACAGAGAGCTATTAGTCATCACAGCTGGTCCTCATGTTAGCCATGGTGTCACTCTAGTGTTGTTTCTTTCCTGGGCTTGGGACTGAAGCATGTCTGAGACCTAGATATTATCTTGAGTGTAATGTAAAGTCCATTGTTGTAGTCAACAGACCCAAGGCTTTGTTCTCTACTATTATTTGATACGGGTCAAAGCCATATTGTCCTGGGAACTTAATATTTAAGAAAGTGGTCATTCAAGGGAGACATGAGAGGCTATTTTCCAGGCCCCTTGTTCCTCCTCTAAGGGAGTTTAAACCACATGACTAATGACTAGTAACGTGGTTGGGGAAGAAAGGTCAGGGAGTGTCTGAACTCCATGACTAGCTATACGAATAGTCAGGGGTTCTAACCCACATGACCAGTAATACTCTTGGGGGGGAAAGGTCACCCTGGAGGTGAGATCCCACCATCCTACAATACTGTGTTCTCAGTTTTGTCCCTTGCTAGGCATCCATGGCTTCTTGTTTTGGTGACCTTCTGCACTTGGCCTATTTATTGTTCCTTTTCTTCTCATATCTGTCTAACTGCTTACTGTTGTGTGTGTGGTAATGAAACAAAAGTCATCTATCTGGATTGGATGGAATAAATAATGACACAGTATAGAATACCTAATTCATCGCTATGTAAAGTACCTATAAACTAAGGAGAAAGGCATAGACCGGATCTTTCCCTCAAGGACTTCCGAAGAAATCAACTCCCCTACACCTTGATCTTCTTTCTAGACTCCATATCTCTGAGAAAATAATTTTCTGTTGTTTAAGCAACCCAGATTATGGTATTATCATGGAAGCCCTACAGTGAATTTGTATATAGCATTGAAATTGGATAAAATTGATATAGTTGTCTGGTAAAGAACATATTTTACATTTTTTAAAATATTTTATTTATTATTTTTAGAGAGATGGGTAGGGAGAGAGGCAGAGAGGGAGACAGACATCAATGTATGGTTGCCTTTCACCTGCTTCCAGCTACAGATCCAGCTGGAGACCTGACTTGCAACCTGGTTAATGTGCTCTGGCTGAGAATTGAACCAGCAACCTTTGGATTCACAGGCTGGCACCTTATCCACTGTGCCACCAGCCAGGGCCATATTTTACACTTTTTATATGACCATGTTGAGGGAAGATATTGATAGACATATAGCACTTCTATTGATAGCCCTCCTCTGTGTAAATTTTGCTTCTCTCAGGCTCACCCCTGACTAAAGGAAACACAAAGTCACCCATAAGAGGAAAATTTTAGCAGAAGCATAATGTTCACAAGTTGAATTATAAACAGGCTTTGACCTTTCCCATGTGGATTCAAACTCTGTTTGTACATGCAGAGAGTAGTTGTTATAGGTCAACTAGGACAATGATCCTTGTAATTATTAATTACAATAAGAGCAATCCCATAAGGATGATTACCATGTGCATACATAAAAGAGTAGCAATGGACTAATTAACCTATTGTCTGGTTCAATTATCAAGAAGAGTTTAAAGGTGGGGAGAAGAATGGGCTACATATATTGAGAGTACCTACAAGTTGGTTTACAAGTATCTGTATTTGTATAGGATGTAATCAGTTAAAGATTAAGTGGATTCGTTAATAATTGACCATAGAGTTTTTACCTTAAGAAAACCAAAGTCACCCTTGATGATTTGATAAGATCTTATAATTTACTCAGACTTAGGTTAGAGGAACCACATGTCTTCCAGAATCAAGACTTTTGGCAATGGAAAGAATTTTCACCTCGACTACACCAGATCAGTTCATTCATAAATGAAACAGCTTCATCTCAAGCTCAAATATGTCTGATCCTTGCCTGACAATAATTAATCACAAAAACATACAGCAAAATGAAAGCTCCATTCAAGAGTCTGGGACTCCTAGACATTAACAAGAGGATTCTAAGAAAAAGTCTTTTGGAGATAATGTCATCCAGATCCATATTAAAGTTAAAATGTCCCTCTCTCAGCAAAGTACATAGAGGGCCACTTGAAAGAGGTAGTTCGTAATTATAAACTGTAGTACAGAAAAATGTACTTGTGTGTATGCATCTGTGCACATGTGAGCATAGATAAATTTTATTTTCTTGAAATTAGATTTCCCTGTCCAGTGCTATGTATAAACCTGAGCTATCTTTTCTAAGTTTACACAGTTAAAAAGCTATTTCTCATATATTTTATAAAACCTTTTACTTTGTGCCCTCAATTGTCCATTTGTTTAGCCCTCTATGATTTCCTTCTCTGACTCTGGCTTTTTGTTCAATTTATAAATAACTTGTTTTTAGTCCAATGCACTGAACTGGTAGCCTACCGCCCACCTCCTTCCTCAGTTCAGCATCTCCCACCCCTCATCATTATTGGGAGTTATTAGCCCTATAAAGAACCTTGTCATATATAATATTTTCTGTCATCCTATCTACCTCCCAGGCCTTCGAAAAATATATCTTTCAAAATCTATACCAATATATGATCTTGCCATCATTTTTATTAGATAGAAATGTAATTAGGTAAGTAGATAGTTCAAATATATTTTACATTTGTATATGTGTTAAACTTTCACATTTTTATAATTTCTGTATTTAAAATTTTTCAGGAACTAGAGAATAGATCATGAAAAAATAATTTAGATATAAACCAAACTCACTAGTACTACAGTCTCTTAGACTTTGACCCAATCTAGCTATGACAGGCATACAATAATGGCTCCAAAAGACTCATCAGTGTTTATGCTGGCAATGCACTGTTAAGGAGAGTAACCTCATTTTCTTATGGGCCATATTATACTAATCCACACAGACCAACTAGAATCCATATTGCTCTATACATTACCTTTATGAGTTCTTCTGTCTAGCATCCTATCAAAATGAATAAATTTTAAAAGGGGAAGGAGAAAGCAATGAGCCAGGAAAAGAATTAAAATGAATTAATTAATTGAACTTTCAGATGATAGAGTAAAAGCTACAAAGGGGGAAGAAAAATACCACCACTCCATGTTTTTTGTTTCTCCTCTTCAATAAATCTGTACTTTAACAAGCGGAAGGTGAATCTATAGCTGCTAATAGTCTGCAGAGGATTGCAGGAAAGTTTTTTAACTTTATTGTTAATTATATAGGAATTACCAAAAATCCCATAGAATTTTTATTTCATTTATTCTTTATTACGTTAGTAACATTTTATATTTGCAACATTTTATACATCATATTTTCTAAGTCTAAGCACATGCTACTTATTTTTATTTATTGTTTTATATGTAGTATAATCAGAATACACACTCCTGAGTGGATCTCATCCATCCATCCCTGTGGCTTTAAAAACCATGAACTGCCTGGCCAGTGTGCCTCAGCTGGTTGGCTTTTCATCCTATGTACAGGAAAGTTGTGGGTTTGATTCCCAGTCAGGGCACGTACCTAGATTGCAGGTTCGGTTTCCGGTCAGGGGGTGTACAGGAAGCAACCAGTTGACATTTTCCTCTCACATCGATGTTTTCTCTCTCTCATTATCTCCCTTCCTCTGTCTCTAAGATCAATAACTGTAAAAAATATATATATTATGTACTAATAAATCCAAAATTTGTTATATCTGCACCCCCAGTCCTTGAGACACCCATGATACATATGTACACAAATACTGGTTACTTATTCAGCATCTATAGTTAGATGTTGAACAGGCACCAAAAAACTTAACAATGCTCCAAACTGAATATTACTTTTACCCTCTCATCCCTGCTCTATTTCCACAGTGTTCCTTACATAAGTAAATAGTATCCTTGTTCCCTGAGTTACTCAGATCAAAAATGCCTTTTCTTACACAGCACTTCCTCCTGATCCTATTGATTTTACATTTGAAATGTATATACCTCAATGGCTACTATCCTAGTTCAAGTCACAGTCATTTCTGACCTCCTTTCTGATCTCCTAGCTTCCACTCTTTCTTCCTCTAAAGTCTGTTCTCTAAATATTAGTATCTACGGGAAATTTTTAGAAGTACAAGTCAAATTATGTACTTCCCCCCTTCTAGGCCTACAGCAGTAGTTTCCCATCACACTCAATCTAAAACTTAGAGACTTAACCATGGCCCCCAGAGTTCTATATGATCCGGATATTTCTCCAATTCTACCACCTTGCACTCCTCACACTCCTGTGCCCCAGTCACACTGGCCTCTTTGCTTTTCCCTGCACACATATATAATGTTTCTGCTTCAGGACTTGCCTTCATGTATTCTACAGCCAGGAACATTCTTATAACTGTGCAAGCCAGGATTCAGCCACATGGCACCCTTACATGACTCAGCAATTTGTGTCGGAAAAAACAGGTTTTTATTAACAAGGTTCCAACCTTGGCCTGGTGGTGGTGGTATCAGGGAGCTGAGAGCACTCCTGCTCACAGCCTTTCTCTCCCAGGAGACCCAGCACTTCCCTTGCTCCCCAAAAGGCTACAAGCCAAAACCATGCACAGGAGCTCCCGACATTCCTATCTGTTCATAAGTCTTTGTGCAAACAGCTCTCCATCCCCTCTGGAATGTGCACTTCTGAGTCTGGAAGTCACCATCTTGCAGCAGCGCTCTCCCTCAAGATCTGGGGTGCGCTGTTCTCAGCCTCCAAGCAGTGGCCTAGGAACCATGTGCTGTGCTGCTCTGGATCATGATGCCCTGGATGCTGAAGCCCAGGGGGACACACATCCCTCTGTAGGACCCAGCCTCCAGGAATGGGCTTTCATCCTCTGCAGGGTCTAAGCCCCTGCTGGACCCTGCATATCCTGGTCTCATGAGCGCTCCCGTCCATGTACAGAGCAGGGTCAGAGGCCCAGAATGCCCAAATGCCAAAAACTGAGAGAGAGAGTGCTTGCCCCAAGCACCAACGTCCTGTAATAAGAGCCCCCATACCAGGAAGGTGATTTCACTATACTAGGAGTGGGAAGGAGAGAGAGGAGGAGGGAGGGAGGGAGGGAGGGAGGAAGAGAGAGAGAGAGAGAGAGAGAGAGAGAGAGAGAGAGAGAGAAATAAGTCTTTCAGCTGTTAAGTCCTGCTCCCTTTGAAACACACAAAAATGAATAGCCCTGCCTGCTGTGTCAAGCCAGACCAGTTTCAAGGCATGCCATTCAAAATTTCTGCCCTTCAGAAACACGGAGGTCTGCAGCTCAGCATTCCTGGACACAGTTCACCTCCAAGCATCTCTCCTAAGCCTGTGTGCACTGGCCTGAGTCCTTCTCCTAGCATCAGTTTCTCTCCTCTGGAGCTGCTTTTACTCCAGCCATCAGCTCACCATTGTGTCTGTGTGCTTGGCTGGGCAAGTCTCCTGCTGCACCGCCAGCTCTGTCACTCTCTTCTGTGCAGGAGGGGCACTGAGGATGTTTCCAAAGGGCCTACAGATGTCCAGCCCTAAAGGCTGACCCACAGACCCACCGACAGGAAGATCTCCTGTTTCTCAGGGTGCTCCAATTTTAAAGGCATGGCTAAGAACTTCCTGCATGGCTGAACAGCCAATTCTTCCTATGGTGTGTTAGTGTTTGCCAATTTTTGTGAGCTCCCCGGTGTCTTTGACCTTGTTTCCATCTTGAATCAGGGAGAGAGTTCCCAGCCACACACAGGCACCCAGGATGGGCATCCTGCCCTGGCAGCTCACATAGGCACTGTATGAGCTTCTCCTCCTAACAACCACCCACCCAGACCCCCAAGCGCATGTCAGGAGTCACTGTGCCCAGTCACTCTGCCAGTGCAGTTCTCACAGTTAGGTGCACGGCTTGCCCTGAAAGCACCAGATTCCTTCCAAAGCTCCTCCCTTCAGGAAGGCACAGGTGGAAAATCTGCCTTTGTTACCCAATATGCCCCAAATGCTGTACTTTCTGCTTTGTGGGCACTCTCCCCTACCCCACCCTACTCTTCTTTATCCTGTACTAATAAAAATATAAAGTCAATAGGTCAGGAGATGAAAAGGTAGCTTCTTATGCTCCCACTACAGGCGGCTCCCCACACTATGGGGTCGACACAAGGAAGCACCTGGGTTGGTTAAAAGACAAAGGAAAAAGGCAGGAGAACTGTGAGCAAGAACCTTTACTGTAGTTTCCTTGGAAAGGAACAGGTAAGACAGACAGGGTAACCAAGCTTAGGACTAGCTAGTTGAATAACTTGAACAGTCTCTGGGGCCTTCGGCTGTCCCTAGCTGTCTGACTGCTGGCCCTGGTGTGCTTATGGCAGAAGAGTGATCCAGAGTGCAAGAACCTAGAGGAAGTAGTTTGTGGATAAGTGAAATGGTTTGGCTAGTTTGCATTTTAAAAGCATGTTGTCATGCCCTGGCTGGTAGCACAGTGGATAAGGCGCTGGCGTGCAAACCCAAAGGTCGCAGGTTCGATTCCCCAGCCAGGGCACATAACAAGGTTGCAAGCCAGGTCTCCAGTTAGGTCTGTGGCTGGAGGCAGGTGAAAGGCAACCATACATTGATGTCTGTCTCCCTCTCTGCCTCTCTCCCTTTCCCTCTTTCTAAAAATAATGAAATAAAATCTTTAAAAAAAAAAAAAAAAAAGCATGTTGTCAGACAACTTATTTATTGTCTCTAGAAATTGGCTAAGCTAGAGAGGGGCAGTCCCTCCAGAGTCAGTAAGTGCCAGATGTCAAAATATCAGAATACAAAAAAGAAAATATGATTAATTAACACAGTCCTTATTCCCCACTTTATTTGCTTTATATCACTTCTCACTACCTGACCTTATGTTAGGGATCATTTTGTTTATTCTACCTCCATTCCTCCAAAATACAAACTTTGTTAGAGGAGAGATTTTCCTGTTTTATTCATTGTCATGTTCCCAGTGTTAGAACAGTGCCAGGCACAAAATAAATGCTCAATAAAGCATTATTTAAATTACTAGATAAATGAATGAGAGCTGTACATCACTGGTGATCAACCAGGAGTGATTATCTTTCTCAGGAACATTTGGCAATGTCTGGAAATATCTGTGCTTGTCACACTAAGGGCAGAGGAGTGTTACTAGCATTTAGCAGGTAATGGCCAGGTATTCTGCTAAACATTCTATATACAAATATAGCTCCCCAAATACAATTGTCCAGCCAAAACATCATCAGGGTCATAGTTGACAAATTCTGTTGTAGATAAATCATATCATCATATCACTTTGATGGAGCTTGAAAATGTACACCTTTTTCAAAACATAGTAATAACTTTTAGAAATTAATAATTATAGTCATAGGATTAATTTAGAGCCACTCTTTCTCACTCAACAATAATTTTTAATGTAGTTTTAAGTATATTAACATAATGCTCAACTGTTATTACTACTTACATATTTTGACAAAATTAAACCATGAAAAATGCAATGTATTCATTTGTCAATTATTTTCATATTTATAGTCTATATTACTAACTAAACAAACAAAAATATAATAATTATGATTCCATGAAAATATAAATGCAAAATAAAAATACTAAGATCTGAGTAATTTTTATAAAAGATAATATTATCTTGATTCAATAGTGATACTATGTAATACCATTAAATCTGCCATACTCTAGATACCTTAAGTCCTTTATATGCCTTAGTTATAAATTTAAAAATTAGCCCTGACTGGTGTGGCTCTGTGTCAACCACCTGTGAACCCAAAGGTCACTGGTTTGATTCCCCAACCAGGGCATATAACCAGGTTGCAAGCCAGGACTCCAGCCAGGTTTCCAGCCAGGTCCCCAGCTGGAGTCAGGTGAAAGGCAACCATGTATTGATGTTTCTCTCCCTTTCTTCCTTCCTTCCTTCCCTCCTCTCTGAAAATAATGAATAAAATCTATTAAAAAAATGCTCTGTGATATACTGAATCTGTATAAGACACTGTTCCAGGTTCTGAGGTTACAACAGTGAATAAAATCAGACTATTCCACTGGATATTTCAGATAACAACTAAAATAAATAATGTAACATTATTTACATTATAACAAGTTGAAGGGTGATAATTCTCAGGCCAACTCCTTAGTATAGGTACTATAATTATGTCTACTTTACATTTAAGGAAATAAAGGTGAAGGTACTGACATGCTTAAACTTACACCGATAATGATTAGACTGAAGTATGAGTCAAAGGCCCACGTTTTTATTTTATTGATTTATTTTTAAGATTTTATTTATTATTTTCTGAGAGAGGGGAAGGGAGAGAGGCAGAGAGGAAGAGAGACATCAATGTATGGTTGCCTTTCACCTGCCTCATGCTAAGAACCTGGCTGGAGACCTGGCTTGCAACCTGGTTATGTGCCCTGGCTGGAAATCGAACCAGCGACCTTTGGGTTCACAGCAACCTTTGGTTATCCACTGTGCCACAAGCCAGGGCTAAAAGCCCATGCTTTTAAACATTATTCTTTATTTTCCTTTACTTCTATATGTATATGGGTGGAGGACTTTCTTCCATACAGCAATTTAGAACACAAGTTTATTTAACATGCTGGCTCTGCTCTTCCTAGGTCTTCGAAGATCGATGGGGCCCACAGGTGAGAGGGGAAAGAATCTGAAGTTTCAAGTGTATAAGATTTTGTAGTGTTCTGTCTGCTAAGTTGAGCAGATCACTTCTGCTCCCATTCCATTAACTATAGTTCAGTCACATGTTTACTTAACTGCAAGGGAGCCTTTGTGCCCAGGAAAAAGAAGACATGAATTTGGTGAAAACTAGAAGTTTTTGCTATAGATCCTCCTTCTTAACACCAATTATCCACTTCATTTTTCTTTTTCTTAGAAGACACTTGCTTTAGTCCATTGGGCTGCTGTAACAAAAATATCATAGGCTGGTGGCTTGTAAACAACAGGAATTTACTTCTCACAGTTCTGGAGGCTAGCAATTCCGGGATGAAGGCTCTGGCAGATTAGGTATCTGGTGAGGACCTGCTTCAAGTTCACAGACAGCCATGGTCTCCCTGTGTCCTCTCAGGGCAGAAAAGGCAAGAGAGCTTTTGGGAATTTTTTTAAGGGCACTAATCTCATTCATGAGGTTTCTGCCTTCATTACCTAATCATCTCCCAAAGGATCCACTTCCAAATATCATCACATTAGGGCTTAGGTTTCAACATATGAATTAGTTTGTGGAAACACAAACATTCAATCTATGGTAACACTCATCCCTGTCTTAAAGGGAAATGATACAAAGCCTGGTCTAGTTACTGAACCTAGCTCAAAGTCTAGAATTGTTAGGTAAATCACAATCTTCTTTTTAAGTCCTAATGTAGTAACAGGTAAATTAAAATGACAAATTTGCTGCCTCTCCAACTAAAACAAAGCAGCCATTATACAATGATGGAGCAGGGACAGGATGTGCACAATAAAAACTATTAATCAAAAAAAAAAATCAAAAATAAGAAACAAAGGAATCACTGGTCCATGGCAATAATGAGATTCTGCTGGGTAGGCATTTTGAAAAATCCTCTGCTCCGTTGGGACTTGGATTTGTTTATTTTGGAAGCACCACTGTGGCCATTTTACTCTGGAGTTCTTGGTTCTGTCCACTAGGAGAATGAAGGAGAGTTTGCCCTCTTTAGGGCATGGAAATCTCCAGTTACAGCAAGTTAGAAGTGTAGACTAAGATTTGGTGCAGAGTTGCAAGATATTTTCTGCTAGACTCATGGTTTTCTTGGCAATTCAGTTTCTGTCAAAAAGCCCAAGAGAATATAGAAAAATAGTTCCCTCAAAAAATTTATTTATTTATCAGTCTCATGGTCAGAAATGACACTCAAAAGTCCTTCCTGATACAATTCTCAAATCTTCTTGCCCCCACATCATTTTCCTCACTACCACTGTTCTTAGTAAAAAGAAAGACCTAGCTCAAGTCTTAGTATCTTGATGACAGCTGGAAGCTGAATCAATGGGCTTGTAGTGAAAGTCAGTTCTCCTAATCATATACAGGATGGGGCAAAAGTAGGTTTACAAAACCTACTTTGTGACTATGCAAAATATTTTTGTATGGTTATTTATTATTATATTATTTTCCAGATAAACGGTTGCACACTTTTTGTCCCACCCTGAGAAGTCTAGATGATTCTTATGCTTTCAATGTCTTTCCACTTTTAGCTGTATTATTCAACTCTGGAAACTATTGATCAGTTTTTAGTCATATGAAATGATTACCTTATGATTTCTGCTTGAAGGCTAGTCAATTACTCCATCTAATGCCCAGATTTTCTTATCCTACACTCTTCTTTCTTCTTGTACTGCATAAAATTTTGTGACTCACTATAACTATTCCTGGATTTTTGCCTTTACATGTATTTTTTATTAAATATTTTTGTTTATTATTTTTAGAGAAAGGGGAAGGGGGGAGGCAGAGAGGGAGAGAGACATCAATGTCTGGTTGCCCTTCACCTGCCTCCAGCTACAGATCTGGCTGGAGACCTGGCTTGGAACTTGGTTATGTGCCCTGGCTGGGAATCAAACCTGTGACCTTTGGGTTCTCAGGCTGGTACCTTATCCACTGTGCCACCAGTCAGGGCTACATGTATTTTTAAATTTTGATATCTTTATGTTAGGTTTTCACTCAAACTGAGTGCATCCCATTATAAAAGATAGGAGATATGGCCCTTTTTTAATCACTCACTTATAATCAGCAGCTTTTCTACAATAATTCCTGTCCTCTTCTATTTAGTAACTTACTTCTAAGTCTATCTGATTTATCAACAAAACATCCATTTGTATAGATGCTATACTAGAACAGATGTTTTTGTAATATATGTAAATGGAACTTTAAAAAAAATGGCAATCAGAAAGCTAAGAAACACTACTCGGAAAGAAAGAAAGAAACATAAATACCTAAATATGTCACTGTGCCTTTGAACCATAAGCCACATTTCAGATCCCATACACTCTCATGATGATGTGAAAACTAACATCTTCGTGAGATGTTTACATACTCATAAGTAAACTGCCTCTCCTCCCAATGATCTGGATGAGCATTTCCTGTGCCTTTAGTGCTTATCATTTTCTATGAGGTGTTTCAAAGAAGTGAATCCTTTCAGAAATGCCAACTGGATCAGACAGAGTTTTTAAAAATATTATTTGTAAGAAAAAAATATAGAACCCAAGCATACTTACGAGATTTTAGGGGCCCTGCAGCCCTCCTCTTTGATTTTACAGAAATACCTAGAGTTTTGCCACCCAAAGTATGGCCCACAGACAACAACATGATGTTAAAAATGTATAATTGGCCCTGGCTGGTAACACAGTGGGTAAGGTGCTGGCCTGAGAACCCAAAGGTCACTGGTTCGATTCCCAGCCAGGGCAACATAACCAGGTTGCAAGCCAGGTCTCCAGCCAGATCTGTAGCTGGAGGCAGGTGAAAGGCAACCATACATTGATATCTCTCTTCCTCTCTACCTCTCTCCCTTCCTCTCTCTCTGAAAAATAATAAATAAAATCTTTTAAAAAATGTATAATTGCAAGCTATACTCCATACCTTTGAACAGCAGTCTGTATTTTCATAAGACCCACAATGATGTATGGATATAATAAGGTCTAAGAACCATTGGCCTAATGGAATATATAGATCAGTCCAGCAGCTGGTGTTAGAGATTGTCAGCTTTATGTCCCCTAGTCCAAAACCTTTCCCTCATGGCACCCCGTCCCCACTGATGGCCCTATAGTCTTCCCTTTCTACCACAGTGGGTTTGTGTAACCTCTGTAATGATTGGTAGGCTCCATGATGTGAGACCATGTCTTTTCAGAGAAACCAAAACAACCTACCCAAGAATACCTTTTGCTAGATACATCATAATGCAACTTAGAAGAAAAGAACAGACTTCTGCATTGCTTTTCCACACAGGTCCTGAAGCCCAGGATACATAACTCTATCAATAAGATGAGTTCTGTTTGTTTATTAGGTCTTAATTAATGGAACCAAAATAATCAATGGCTGGATATGAGCAATAAGCAGGCAATGCCTTAAGGGAGGAATCCAGATGAGGGAGAGCGTAAATTAAAAAGGTGAAGAATTTCTACCAGAAAAAAGGCAGGTCAAAAATAGACTCTAGTATACAAAGAAATGGAGTGAATATAGATAACAACTTGGTTAAAAAGAAATAAGCATTCATAGATAGACACACTCAATGGATGAATTAACATTAAAATCTAATTTTGGGATTAGATTGAATGGGACTAAAAACGGCTCCTATTTTCTGAGCAGTTCCAAATAACTTACTTACAGATAAAACCAAACAAAAAATATGAGTTTAGTGGTTGTACCAGAGTTCATGAATATATCAGCTTTTTTTGGACACAGTGATAGTAGGTTTTCTGACCACTTCGAATTGCAGTCACACATTAGCATCTTTGGTTGTAGGCCTGAGATAACACCAATGATGGTTTTTTAAAGTCTTACAACTCTGTTCGAGATCTGGCTGACTTTTTCTTTTGTGCCTTCTTCATCCTCATTGACTATTTTTTGGCATTACAAAAGAGATACATATTGGTATCAATAGAGTTATCTCATGAAACCTTCTCTTCAGTTTTAACAATTTCATATCTTCCACACACTGTGCACAGATATAAAAGAAGTTATGTTACAGGTGGTATTTAGCTAGTAAAGAGGAGCAAAGGGAACTAGATATTGAGTTTAATAAACTGGGAAGCATAAGCCTGTTTGCTATCCAGGAAGCTACAACTTCACAACTCAGGGTATCACAGCATTTCTCCAAGAGGATTAACACTCATCTCTTTTCCCTCCACCTTCATCACCAGATTGCCAGGTGGGAGTAGGGGAAGGCAGGCACATAGACAACAGAAGTAAAAATGGCGCAGGGGGAGGCATTGGGCCAAAGAGACCTTCAGTCTAGCCTGGGGAAAGAAGGGATTAGTTGGGATGTGGGCCCATCTAAAGCCCATGAATGTTTGAGAAGTTGATTGGTCATTTTCAGAAAGCACCTGGTCCAGTCCCACATCTAAGCTAATACAATCCTGGGGGAACAAAGAAGCTCTCTCCCTTGCCATATAGCCCTAGAAGACACATAGCCATCCTGGCCCTGCTGACAAGACTAGATTCTTTCCATGGTAATGAAGACAGAGATGGGACACTGAGAAGAAAGGAGAAGTACCCCCTTATTTGCATACCATCAATTAACCACAGAGTCATATCCTCCTGTGCAAGTCTCAGGAAATTCTTTGCCTTTAGACTCCGCAAGAGCCCCACTTCCAGCAGTAACAGATGGCCTTCCACCAGTAACAGTTATACCAAATTGTTTTGCAGATTTTTTCTCAGAATAAAATATTCTACACATTGAAAGTATTATGGAATTGAAAAAAATTAAGCATTTCAACAAGCAATCCTCATGAAATTAATTTTCTAATATTTTATATTTTATTTCACTGTTATTGAATTTTGTGTTACATTGGTTAATAAAGTTATATAGATTTCCAGTGTACAATTCTACATCATTTATATATTGTATTATGTGTTCATGCCACAATGTCTAGTTTCCTTCCATCTCCCTTTAACCCTCCTTAACCTCTTCTACCTGCCTACCCCCCATTTCATTCTGGTAATTGCCTACTGTCTGTGTTTATGAGTTTTCTTTATTTTGTTTAATCCCTTTGCCTATTTCATCCAGCTTCCCAGGACCCACTCTGATGGCTGTCAAACAAGTCTTTACGAATCTGTTTTTATTTTGTTTGTTTGTTTATTTATTACACTTGCTTCATTTTATTTTCAGCTGAACAAGTATTAGACATCTTTTTCATCTCAATAATGCATTGGTGTTTTATCACTTCACCCATACAGAGCAATTTTAAATATAGTAGAGAAGGAAATTGTACATCCTCATCACATGTTATGCAGATCATTTGTCTTGTGGTAAGCATTAAATTGAATTTATTTTTAAGTTGCCTTTTGCAGAAGCATACTTTTTATATTCTCTTTAGAGTAGGCCAGATTTTAGTTTTGTTTTTTAAATTAAACATGAAATTTCTCAGTTCATTTCCTTTTAAATAACCCTTAAACAATACCTCAGGATTCTTCTTTCCACTCAGTTACCCCAGTAGCTTAACAATATATTTAAGATTTCTTGCAGAACTCTTGTATTCCACTTGTTTTAAACAATACAAAACCCACAAACTATATAATCCGACCTAAGTTTTTACTCAGTTGTTTACTTCAAGTGTTGTTTTTTTCATAATAGTTAAAGACTTCAAAAGTGTTCATAATTACTTTCTTTATAATTTCAAACCACAATTGATTGCTTTTTTATCTCCCAAATGTTTTTCAAAATTGGCTACATGTTGATGTGTTGAGCAAGTCAGACTCCTGACTGTAGCAAAATTGACTAGACCTTTGCATAAACACATGATTTTGGTAATTAGAAATTTAATTCTACTTGCTCCTTGTCATTATCCACCAGTAATAATACATTTTTATCACTTCATAACTTTTGTCACAGGGGATGTGACCTCCATCTAAAATTCTACCTCAGTTTGTTATTTACTGATAAAATGTCTTGGTTTTTATTTTTCATTCATGTTCAATTCTAATTATTGCTATTCTTTCCTTTTAAAATAAATGTGCCCAAGGACCCTTGTCCTAAGCCTGGCAATTCTTTGCTCCAGCTACATAATTAATCTTCTGGAAATCTCTTAGTGATGGTCCTGGTACTCTCTTTTTCACTTTCCCATGTGCTTTCACTTTCCTTTGATCACCACTCTTGCAAACCTTAACCCCTCCAATTATGTTTTCTTTGTGGAACAAAGTCATGCACATCTCAGATAGTCTGTGGTTTTTCTATCAAAGTACAGTGTACCTGACTTATGACTTCCTCCATCCTTATTGATTTTTTTTTCACATGAAAAAGAGGCAACATTTTTTATATGCTTGGTTTCAATAGAAGTCTATCATGAAAAGGGCATAGTTTAAACCTTCTCTTAAGATTCAGTGCCATGATCTGAGTATTTAATGTTTCTGGAAGTGCTGCCCAGGGATCTATCTGTTCCCAAAACAGCTTCTTGAGTGACTCAAAGAGATGCCAATATAAGTCTCAAAGTACCATATGATGAATAGTATACTATGGTAGCATTTATTTACTTTCTCTTTCAATGTCTTAAAAAACAATCTCTCCTGTCAAGGTGAAAAAATATTTTCAGAGAAAATGTCATGAGTATATGTTTCGTGATACAGTCTTTCCTACAGGTCAATTGGGCAACTGGGAAGCTAGCTTCCCACAGAGCAACCTACCACCAAGAGATAGATGAGAGTCACACAATAACTATGCTAGTCACTCAGCTTTTATTGAATGTAGGTTCACTCAAAGTAGAACATCAACATACATTAATGTCATACTCACCCTTTAATGATCTGGGAGGAATATAACACACACACACACAGAGCAATCAACATCAGATAATGAACCTGAGTCCCAGAGTCTCAGCAAACAAGTCAGTGAGACAACATGGTGGGCAGGACAGTTGTGAGCATCTTGCAAAGAAGAGCTGGTTTCACAGGTCAGGTTGACCTGTGAACCTGAGTATCATCTGTATCATCTGCATCAAGCAGAGCAGAGCCTCCAGTGGCCAACGCCAAAGGGAGATCACCATGGCATGAAGCAGCCCTCTGGTTTGTGGAGCTCCACTCACTCAGCTGTGGTCTAAAGTTTGCCTCAGTTATACCCTTGAAAGTTGTGTACTCCATGCTTCTGGGTCTCTTGATAATTATCTTGGCACTGAGTGGGGAATTTCCCCAGAAGCCTATCTATGGGTGGTTCCATTTTGCAGACACTGCTGTTCTGATGATGTGTGCAGTTATCTTAAGGAGTGTCTCCTTGCCAGATGTATGTCAAGCATGACATGGGTTGTCCCCTTCTCTAAGAAAAATGGCATGGGCGACTGACAACCATCTTGATTGACATGAGTAAATTTGCTTTGTTTTGTATATTTTATCCTATCTTGACCAAACCAAAGCCGTTTCATTGGCTCTGCTCTCCACAGAAAGGAATCACATGAGATACAGAAACATTGGCTTTAAGTAAGCCTCCTTCACACATAATTAGGTAAACTGCAAAATGTACTACAGTTATTGTTTGCACCACAGTATTGGAAGTTTCCTAATCATGATGTACCTCTAGATAAAATAGACCCAACTGCCTGCAGTAAATGGAGAGATGGAATTTTTCACCACTGATTTGAGAACTTCAGAAGTAAGGAGCCATGTCTTATTCACTTCTACATTAGTTCATAGACAAAGCATATGTGTTGAATTCAAGCCAGTGGTATGTTGACAAATAGCCAGCCACATATTTCTCTAGGAAAATGGATTTATTCCAGAACAACACTCAGTCTAATGGTAACCCATATGCAAATCCAGAGAAATAAAAGAGAGGAATGCTCTTTTATGCATTTGGGAAGGAGTATTGGTAGCAAAGAGTCCATTCTGAAATTTAAAGAAATAGTGACTTTTCATTGGCTGAGGTATGTGCAAGTTCTTTCTTCTAACCTCCCCTCAACTTTAAATGAGACTTTTGTTTAATAATTTTCACATTACTTACGTGTTTAAATTAAATAATGATACCATAACTTGGTATGATGTTTTACAAATATTGTATTTACAGGGTACGCAGGATAAATTGGCAATAACTTTGCATCTTATTTCATGTGCTTCTTATTAATTTTGATAAACTATGCTTCTAAGGTTATGATTTAACGTCATTTTTTCAGGTTTAAAGTACTAAGTTTTGAGAGCAACCGGCATGTCAAAGGAATACAATGTTAGAGCAACCATAATTTCTGGACTGCATGCAGGGCAAACTGCTAAGGAAATTGTAGACTTCAATAACATTCCTTTACATAGAGTTTACAATCTAAAGAAGGTGTATGATACTGATCTTGACGTTGCCACACCAACAAGGAAAACACAGAAGGTATGTAAGGATTACACAAGTCCAGATATTGCATACAAGAACCCAGGCGATCATCAATGAAGATCCAGGAAAGTCAGTATGCTCCATAGTAAAAGAATTGCAGATATTGAATGTACTGGTTTACAAGATTATTGCTGAAGATATCAGATACAGATCATATGTTCTTACAAGAGGTCAGTTTATGACACAGAAGACAAAGGAAAGGTGCTTTGAAAAAGCAGGGCAACTGCTAACAAAATTGAAAAATTCCAAAGGAAAAAACCTTTTGATTTCCTTCTCCAATGCAAAGAATTCTCAGAAGGAACAGTCAACAGAAGACACAATGGGTGGCTTTGTGAGAATCTTAATGAATTCCCAATTGTCATGAAAATGAAATTTCCTGCTACAATGGTGGTATTAGGTGTTGTCAGCAACAAAGGATATATCATGACCCTGCCATTTTTTCCACAAGGCGTGAAGATGACTGCCAATGTTAACTTGATGTTTTGAGAGAAGTAGTTGTACTATGGATGAAGCAAGTCACAAATGGATGCCATTTTATCTTCCAACAAGATGGTGCACCAGCACATAATGACAAAAAGGTGCAAGAATTTCTCAGTGTCAATGTTCCTGAATTCTGGTCAAAGAAAATCTGGTCTCCTAGTTCACCAGATACAAATCCTTTAGACTATTATGTATGCAGCATTTATGAAAGAGAAGTTAATAAACAACCTCATTCCAATATAGAGGCTGTTAAAGCTAAAATTGAAAACATGATTGATGTCCATGGATAAAGAAAAGTTAATAAAAGCGTGCTCAAGATTACAAAATTGAATTGAATCTATTATTGCAGCAAATGGAGACATTTTGAAAAAATTTTTAAATAATGACTATGTTTATGTTATATATAAGAATAAATTTATTTCAAAATATAACACTTTTGTGTTATGTTGCTTTATTTTACTAAACTTATGCACCCTATAGAATTTTGTGCTACAGTTGCTGCACATAAGTCCCAATTGCTTTTAATATCTTAAATTCATGGTGCAAGTAAGATAACAATCAGTAAAGAGAGAAATACTGAGTAAATGTTTTGCTAAATACTTAATGACAAAAAAAGTACATACAAGGCAAGTGAGATCTTAAAATTATGAAATCATTTGTGTATACATTTAAACAATGACATTCAACTTAAAGATCAGTGTTCAGCAAAATTTTGAAGTACTATTTTGAAAACTAAAAGAGATTGTTATTTTATATTAATCCTATTTGAAAAGTCATTGTAATAACAATGTCTTTCCCTTCAATCACTCTTCCATATTTTACTTCAATGTATTTTAGTTATCACATGAGACAACTGCCTTGATATTTGAGCATGTTTGAAAGGTCTTAAGCCTCATTAAATGTTCTCAGTAATTTTTTGAAATACTCCAGAAGAATGGAAATCTCTCTTTTCAGCAGATTGAATGGTACAGCAGTAACAGTCTCCATGGGGGAGTTAAAGAAACAATGAACTGCAAAGCATGAACTCAGATGGTTGGATCTGGAAATCAGATGAGCTCAGATTTTAAATGTAAAATATCTACTCATACTGCAGTCACACAGAAATGTAGACAGTCTGAAATTACTAGACATTTACTTATTAAATCACATATAATACAAACATTCATAGAAAGACTCTCAATGCTGGGGTATTTTTAGAATGTAACTCATTTAATAGTCCCCAAACTGGAAAGAAAGTATAGTTCAAACAGGTTAAGTAATTAAATGAAGGGCATCAAGCCAATGATAACAGAGGTAAAACAAAATTATAGACCTAATTCCAAAATGAAGCTGATTCTACTGTGTCATGATATCTTTCAATTAGGACAGAACAATTACCATAAATTTTGTGTTTTCAACTTTACATAAAAGACTTGCACTGAATTCAGGAACTGTAAAGTGCAATGAGGGCTCCTATAGAATTTGACATTGAATGAGTTACTTGATGTCTTACAGTTAGCTTCCTCTTCTAAAAATTGAGAGTCTGAACTAAAGACTTAGATCTTTCCACTTCAAACAGTATGTATTGTAATATTTGGGAGGTAAGAATAAATAATAGTAGAGGAAGAAAGATATTTTATAAGCAATTAAAATTAAACTGTTTTCAGGGAAGGCCCTGGCTGGTAGCACAGTGGATAAGGCACCAGCCTGCTAACCCAAAGGTCGCTGGTTCGATTTCTCAGCCAGGGCACAGCACCAGGTTGCAAGCCAAGTCTCCAGTCAGGTAAAGGGCAACCACACATTGATGCCTCTCTCCCTCTGCATCTCTCCCTACCCCTCTCTGGAAATAATAAATAAAATCTTTTAAAATAATAATAAACAGATTAAAAATTAAATTAAATTAAATTAAGCTGTTTTCAGGGACAACATCTATTGAATTCTATTCATTAATCCATGTCAAATATAAGAAAATTTACCTTTTAAGTTTTATTTATTTTATTTTTTATCCTCACCCAAGGACATTGTTTCATGACTTTTAGAGAGAGACAAAGGTGGAGATAGAAAAAAATCTATGTGTGAGAAAAACATTGATTGGTTGCTTTCTAGTACATGCACAATGGGGGATTGAATCTGCAACCTGTGTATGTGACCTGACTAAGAATTGAACCCACAACCTTTCAGTCTCAGGATGATGCTCCAACCAAGTCACACTAGCCAGGGCATCTTTTAGGCTTTTGATTAATTTTCTTTATTATCTATGTTTATAATTCAAGGAATTCATACTTATTATTAAAAAATTAAAAATTCAGGAAAAGATCTTCATGGCTTCAACTTATTAATTTGCTTAATTGGCATTAAACACATTCACATTTTCCCTAAAAGTATAATGACAAATGGAGTTCTCCCTCTATTAGGCATTTTCTAGGATGTGTACACTTTTTTGTGCATGAGGATTGAAAAGAACCTATTGTGTTGGCTGTCAGATCATTTTTGTCAGATGTGCACATAAGCCATAATTATGATCTGTTTAGTAATTAATTTGGTTTTGGCCAAAGGGTCCTTGCCTTTCTTCTGGGCTATAAGGAGGTAACCTCTTAAACTCTTAGAATTTCCAAAGTGATAAGAATGTCAATGTTATTCTTGGTGGAACCTTCTGACCATACCTGATAGTTTATGTTAGTACACTAATCATAACCTGATTAAAGCAGTATTTATGTGTCATCCTCATGACTCTGCCTTAAATTAGTTTTTATTTTGTTTATCATTTTTTATCATGATTTGTTAAATAAAAAAGTTTGTACACCACAGAAATCTAACCTCTCCCCCCAAATAAAAGAGTAAATTTAAGAAAATATCATCATTTCAATACCTAGAGAAACCATCGTTAACATTTGGATAGAGAGACTGAAACCAAGAGAAAGAGGGACAGAGGAATTGACTTGACTATTTAAATTTGAGTCTAGACTATTTCCCAGTATTTTGATAAACTAAATTTATAATAACATATCAATGAGCTCATCCTTTGAATGTAATGTGAAAAGCAATTTATTTGGCATCTGGGGCTTTCGAAGATAAATAAGATGAAGTATTTTGAGAAGCAAATAAAATTTAATATCAAAGATATTTTCATAAACACATTTTTTCTTTTAATAAAATTTATTGAACATTTACATTGTGTTTCTCCCAGTTTTTCATTACAGATGGGACAATAAATAAGACAGATCTGATTCTCAGAATAGAGCTTTTATTTTATTGAAGGAGATCAATAAGAAGCATAAACAATAATATATCATATTGGTTAATATTATAAATAAAAAGTAGTAAAATTAACACAGTAGCACGAAAGAGAGTGACTGGCCTGATACTCTCTACATTGGATGATGAGGAAATGTGTCTATGAAGGTTACTTTTATGTTTAGTTCTCAGCAATAAGAAACTAGGAGCCAGACCCAGGATGAGGAGGGACACTCCAGGCACAACAAATAGCTAGTGCAAATGCCTTAGTGTAGGGACAAGCTTAAGATGTTTGATAAAAAGAAACAATAAAAGAGATCCAGTTGTAGAATACATGAGATCAAGTGTGAGAAGTAAGTGAACCATATCAGATGGATAGTTTGGTTTTAAGTGTGATGGAAAGAAATGAAAAGGCATGGAGTGTATGGATAAAGCTTATACAAGGGCAAGAGTGGAAGTAACAAGGTCAGTTAGGGGACTACAGCAAGAGTCCAGTGGAGGGTGAAGGTAGGCAGAGGGGATAGAGATAAGCAAATGAATTTATTATATACTTTAGTATTAGGGCCCACACTTGCTAATGATTCACATTTGGGTTTGTCAGGTTAATTTAACAAAAGCTAAAATGTGTTTTCTACCATTTCCTCAATAACTGGAACAATGACTGATTTATAGTAAGTACTGAATACATGTTTGTTGAATCAGAGTCTTCTTCCTTCTATTTCTCATTGTCATTGTCCTAAGACCCTCATCAAGTCATTCTTAGCTATGTGCGACAATTTTCTAACTAGTCCTTTTGTGTTATACTCCTAAAGCTCATGATTCTGGAGCCTATCTCTGTTCACGTTTCATGTTCAAAAACTTTCACTTAAACTGTACTGACAAAGATAGTTTTTTTTTTAAATACTGGAGCACAAAAGCATCATTTGATTCTTCAACCTTTAGATCTCCTTTAAAACCTTTTAATAAGAATTTTTAGAATGAGGTCATAATACCTAAAATATTTAAAAATGAAATAAAATGATACAACACATTTCAAGGATCTCGAGCCCAGAAGTCTTAGGAGGGCCTCCTAGAAATTTTATTTCAACTTACCTTTCCTCCTTCTTTCACTTTTTCTATTTCACTTTCTCTTGCCAATGCATGAGAAAGTGTAGATAGCTAAGAAATGTGTGGCATTAAATTATAGGGAGATATTGTTACATATTGGAAATGATGTATGTAAGTTGGTTAAGGAAGATAACAGAAAAATTTATTTTTCTAAAAATGAAATATCGCCCATGATCTTTGATATTTGATTTATCTAACTAAATCAATAATTCTAAATGAACTGTAAGGTGAAAAAAAAATCCATCTGGTGGAAAACAAGTTCCCATTACAAATTATGATTACAGTCAATACAGAGGATTGATTAAAATCAACTTATCTTAAAACTACATTAAAAAGTTATTTTTAATTAGTGAGTTTCACTATTTGTTATTACTCTCAATCCCCAACAACTAAATATATTTTAGATATTGAAAGGAACAAATGACAAGATATATCATATCTTTTATTCCTTCCATTGTTAAAAATGAGTCAGTAATATGAATTTAAAGCTTAATTTTCAGATAGAAAAAATATATATATTGCTAAATCTGAAGTTTCCTATAGTAAATATAAAGCAGTTAACAAGATTTTTGTAACCAGACAAAGCAAGATGATATTAGTAGTGTAACAGGGTACAGAGCCTGGGTCCTCTAAAACAGGGGAACCCCACCATCTCCTCCAAACCCTGCAAAAAGACACAGGGCAGAGGGGGAAAGAATGTCTTACAAATGGAAAGTACAGCATTACAAAATTTGAGGCACATTGAATAACAAAAGCAGATTAACAGCCATTGTCTTCCGAAAGGGAGGAGCTGTGGAAGGTGCCTTCAGCAAAACTGTGTACAAGACTAAGAGCATGTTCACCTGCAGAGTGACTTGGTAGAGTGACTCCTGACATGGCTGCATGAGCTGCAAAGGCAGATCCCCCACCCTGGATGCCTGTGTGGTGGTGAACTCTTGCCCTGACTAAAAATAGCAGCTGAAAGAGGGTCAAATACACTGGGGAGTGGACAAAAATGGTAGGTACTAACTAATGCACTACAGGAAGAACTGGGTGTTTGGCTGAGCAGGAAGTTCTCAACCAAACCTTTAAAATTGGAGCACCCTGAGAAACAAAAGGTCTGCAGGTTGGTTGGTATGTGGGTCTGTCTGTAGGGCTGGAGGTCTGGAGGCCCATTGGAACTATCCTCAGTGTCACTTGATCACAAAAGGTGGTAGCAAAGCTGGTGGTGGTGGACCTGCCAGGCCAAGCACACAGACTTGGAGCTGAACTGTGATCGAGAATGCTAGCTGCAGACTCCTGAGTTTCTGAAGGATGGCACTTTTGAGTGGCCTACTCTGGAACTGGTCTTGCTAGGTAGAGGGAGGCAGGGCTAATCATGTTTGGATGAGTTTAAGGGGAGAGGGATTTAGCAGCAGAATTCTGCCATTATTCTAAATCTGCATAACCTTTAAATAAACAACCCCTTTTGTTTTTCACCATACTTGATTGGGAGTCAATCTTCTTGGTGGTGGCAAATCAAACCCTACAGCTGTTGCAAAACACCATTGGCTGATTCTGTAACAGTAGGCTTATACATGGGGCTTAAATCAATTATTTACTCTATAGTAGAATTATTAAAGTTATAACCCAACATTATTATGAAGTATAAAGGTAAGAAATCTGTCATAAATCTCAAGACATTTCCAACAGACTGAGTTTATTTGAGTTCTCCTAGGAAGTCCTGTCTACTTCCCTTCCTATGAAATACTCCTTCACTGCAGGAAACATTTGCTCTCTCCATGAATCCTGTACTTTACTTCCTGTTACTTGTGGTTTCAACAATTTATGTGTTTAAATTTTAATCCCATTCTCAACAGGCCATTTACTGCCTATTAGTATTCCTTCTATAATCTGGGTACTCTGTCAGCATATGAATCACCAGCTCTTATAATGTAAAGGCTCAGCCAATCTGGTTTCCTCTAAGAATGTTTTAAGAATCATTTGCTTGTAGTATCCATCTAGCCTTCATGTTTTAACTCAAGTATGCTAAAATCCCTAGAAGTGGCCTTTCCAAATCATTTAAAAATGCAGAACCTTGAATCAACTGAAAAGAAAATAAAAGAAACTAGAGTGAAGGTCCACAAAATCCTGTTGACGGACACATGGAACTAGCCCAACTCTTGACTTTCTAAGGCCTAATTTTTCAGCCTCTGTGGGGTTTGATGAGATTTGTGTATCCTTTCTCTTTATCTGAGCAAGCTTGAGTGGATTTCCATTCTTGACTAATGAAATGGAGCAACCAACAGATCTTGAAGAGTAAACATATCATGCATTCAGTAATTCTGTTTGTGTGTATAATTTTGTGAATTTTTCTGTTTTTGTGTATTTTATATGATTTTTATATAGAACTATTATATTGAATTAAGCTGAGCAGAGATAGTAAACAGGACAATCAATATAGTAAATAATAAAATCATTTGTTATTGCTTTAGTTTTTAATTAATTTTTTTAAAAAACTTATGAACTATCATTTGATGCACTTTCTTAAAGTATTAAGATACTCTTCAAAAGATGTGAGTTTCTCTCTAACTGGGGAGTAAGAGTTATGCTAATTCCTCCATGCTTCACCTACCTCTTAAGTAATCCACAGCTGGAAATAGCCTGACCACAAAGCCCACACCACCTTTAACAGGCACCAGGTGATAATCTATAATTGAAAACACAATACTTCAAAAAATGGCAAAAGTTTCTCAATAAGGACATGCCTTATAATTCAATCCTGAAGTCAAACATTTCCTTATGTCATAAAGTCATGAGCAGCTTCTCTTACCTCAAGAATATTCTAAAGCAGCCATTTGGGTGGCATAGAAACTGAGTTAGTCTGACTTGTTTTAAAATGATCATTTCAACAATTTTATTAGGCATATGACCTCACACCCAATAGGTTCACTGAACAATGATGAAGATAAACTGTATGGTGATCTGAGCAATTGTCTACATGATGCCAAATATCTAGATATCTAAGGTTAGGTACAGAAAACATCTAATTAAATAATCCACATTGTCATTTTCTATTAGAATATTAAGTTTAAAATATTTCCATTTACACTGATATTGTAAAACAAATAGTACAGATGTAAAGATAATTCTGTTGCTTAACCCATTTATGCTTACTTGCATATATTATTCCAATGATCACTCTAAGGAAAGTGGTTCTCAGTGTGTGGTCCCTTGAACAGCTGAATCAGCATCACCCAGGAACTAGTTTTCAGTCTCTACCCCAAACTTACTGAATTGGAAACTATAGGGATGGAGTCCAAAACCTTGACTTCCGGTGGTTATAATGCAGCTAACATTTGAGGAATATTGCTCTAAGAAAAGATTTCTGAGTATGCACATATTAACAGATATAGAAAATCAAATAATTTACAACATAATATATGGTCATAATAAAAGATACTGCCACTGTCCCCTCATCAGGAAAAAAAAAAATAGTTATTTAAATTCATTTTGGCATTGAAAAAGGACTGGAATCAAGGTGGGTCTGCTCCATATGGTCTGGAATGGAAAATGTGGGTTCTTGACTTCATGCAGGGAAGATTTCACGATGGTCCAGGTAACTTTAAGAGTATATTTATTAAAAGTGGGGACAGTGAAACAAAGGAAGGGCTTCTGATAGAAGAGGCAAGCAAGATCAGAGCAACAGGAGTGAGCCTAGGCAGAGCTGCCTTTTGGCTCACTGAAAAGTTAGGCACAAGGACAGCTCTTAGAGACAGGTTCAGGGTTAGTGCAGGCTAAGCTGTCGCTGCTCACTGCTCCCCCCGTTTTCCACTCTTGTCAGGACTATTGGAGCTTAGGAGAAAGAGAAAAAGTTCCGCACCTGAATAATGAGTGGGGAAAGACCTTGGCATGTAAATTGCTGGGCTGTATATTTAGCTTTCTGTCTCAGTTTCTCACTTCACTTACCACAGAATTTTCCTAGCTTCTTACTATTCCTCCTGTTTGATGTCAACATGCTTTCAGATTGAGTGTTTCTCTAATGAGCAACCCAAAGGGGTGTCCTTCACATCATGATCTATGTGCTGGCCCCACCTACCACCACCTGCAGATGTGGATGTCATACTCCCACAACGGCACAGTGGTCCTGGTGCTAGTAACACTAACACTTCATAAACTCCATTCTTCACTTCTCTCTGAATTCACGAGGCATACATAACCTTAAAAACAAAACACACACTGCACATGCACAAATAAAAACTGTGATAAATAATTGTAACATGACAGCATGTTTTCAATGTGTTTAAAATTTTTCATGTTAAGCCTCTTTTACTTTTGAATCTATATATTTTGATTTATGTTCAAATATTCTCATAAGTATATATGCTCTTATGTTTCTTTTTTTGAACCTTTGGTAAAATCAGCAAAAAGTGCTTCGTGGGACTATTTCTGTTTGGGGGATATTTTGAAAATAATCAACTTGAGGGAGTGGCCACTGAAAACACTACAACCATCTAGCATTTAAAACCAGCTTCGAAATTTCTACTTTCTTTCAATAACAGTTTGGTAAGGACAGGATTTGGCTGCAGTCTCCCGCACTCCATATGGCTGATTTAGAATATTTTCCATGTTGTCACTGTTTTTTCACAGATGCACAGATGAAAGGCAAAGTGAATTAAGCTGCCATAAAATACTAAGCTGTATTTTACAACAACCGCACCACTACCACTGAATCCCTGCTGCAAATTGTCAGGGGAAGTCCCTTCCTTTTTGCCTTGCTATTTAGGTAGAACAGAAAAGAAAGAATTGGAAGCAACTCAAAGAAGTCATTCAGTATCTTATCTTGTTCTAATATAGCTTATACTTTAATCAACCCAAAAAGAAAGTTAATTTATCTTTTTACTTTGAAGTGCACAAAAAACTAAACCTTGATAGCATTCCAGCTTCAAGGTCTTCAATTTGCTTTGATACCTATTGATGACCTATGGTAGGTATGTGTGAAAGAAGATGGACCATAGGGTTACCCCTGAAAATCTCATAATGGTCCCAAAGCATATTTAGTGAAGAAGAGGGCTTCACAACATTCCTGTGAGCTGGATATTATTATCCTCCTCTTAAAGAAAATTGACTTTGCAAAAGGTAGCTAACTAAATTTTCAGAGTTTAGATTCACATCAAATCATCCTTATTTTAAAGCCCATTCTAACTGGTACCATCGCTCTAACTGCTTTTCAGGTTAGTGTTTAGTGCCTAAAACATTCTCTGAAAACTCATACCATTATATAATCCAAATATGACCTAATCTATCCAACTCCCAAATCCATGGCACACATGATATAAAATAAATTCTCCATGTGAATTTTATATTAGGAATCTTCCTCTGATTTAAGTAACCCTCCTTGGACTTTGTCTTAGTGTGGGTAATTTTAACAGGAGATTAGAGCCAGAATACAGGCCACATCAGGTTGAGCCAGAAGTGGTGAGTTTCAGAATTGAGGCATTGAGTACATATCACTTTGATTAAAAATTTTAATAAAAGTCTTTATTTGAAGTGGTGAAAACTCATGCAACTGGTGTGAATTATTCAAGAACACTCAAATATAAAATATTTATATTTTAAATAAAATTATGCTGGCTAACAGCTCTCCACAGGTGTTGTGCAATTACCCCCAATGAAATCTTACCATAAAATAGAGCATACAAACAGGTGAGAAACAGATTTTTAACATCCCTCAATCCTCACAGTATGGAGAATTTCATCTGATCAGGCTATTCCCTCTCTTCTCTCTTTGCCTCGAATGCTTTTTTTGCTGTGATGTTCAATATAGCAATCATTAGTTCCATACAGCTATTAGGCACACAAAGTGTGACCAGTCTGAAATAGGTGTCCTATGAGCTTTAGAAAACATTGTATTTCAAAAACTTTCTATAAAAAATAAGAATTTTCAATATCTCATTGATAATTTTTTATACATTTTGAGTTGTTGTAATACAATTGTTTTGTTTGTCCCCCATTGCTCTCCCCTACCCCACCCTCCCCATCCCCTCTCCCATAGTCAACCCCCTGCCTCATTGTCCATGTCCATGGGTCTTTCACATTAGCTCCTCCACTAAACCCTTCCCTACTCCCCACCTTCCTCCCAGTCACCAATTTTTATATAAACTATATGTTGAAACAATATTTTAGATATATAGAGTTAACTAAAACCTCTTAATAAAATATTTTCAAGTTTTCTTCTTTACTTTAAAAACATATGGCCACCAAAATATGTAAAACTATGTGTGGGGTTGACATATTTTTATTATGTGCTGCTCTAGGATAATTTTAGCTAAATTTGTTGATGAACCTGGCCTTAGGAATAATGTCCTGGGTTGTAATTTATTTTTCAGTGTTACCACAACACCAACAAAAAAAGAAAAGGAAATCAATTATCATAATTGCCCCATCCCCGGGAGAATTTAGAACAAAATTTGGCTGTCTTAGAAGAGACCAATTGAAAACACTTTTTTTTTTTTTTCCCTTCAGGGACATCTAGTGAGAAATATAGTGTTAGAATTTCTCAGAACTATCAATATTATAGTAAGATTTAAACATCCATCCAAGGTAAAAAAAAAAAAAAAAGGTTTCTCCTCTTGTCACAATAAATTACGTTGCATAGCATTCGTGTCCTGAGTGCTCTGGGTTTCAGTTTTCCTGTCTCAAACACAGATTGGATTCTTAAACTCTTTCCCATCTAAACATCCTACACTGGATGGAAAGAGGACCTTCCTTTCTATGCCTTTAGACGGAAAAGTGATCAGGTTCCACCAAAGTCATATTCTCATAGACAGTTAAACTTTCTATCTTGAAACAATAGGCCATGCCACATCTAGGTATATTGGGGAAGATTATGGCAAAACAGGATTACCAAATCATTGACCATGATCCAATTATTTTTATTATTCTGAAAAATTTTTCCTTCTGTTTCATTTACGTATTATTCTCCTTCTCATGAAATAGGGTTAGGTTTTATGCCTCACCCAATCAGTATCACTTCAATCCAGTGGTTTTTCCATCTCTGTTTCTACCTGTGGATTTTGTACCCTCTCAGGTTTTATAAAATGGTTTGATGTTTGTGACTTGGATGCTAGAAATTCAATGTTCCTATCCTGTGCTCAAGTTAAATAGTATGGAAAATAATTCTCTCCTACAAGGAGATACTTTTTAAATTACTAAATCTGATGATAGTTTTAATTGCTATTAATACAATGTCAATACTCATTTTGGAGAAATAAATAAAAGACCCTTTTTATGGAAATTAGAAATGCTTGAAAAAGTCTAACATTAATTGATGTCTACAGTCTTCTAACTTATACTGAAAAAAATTGCCAGAATCTAGTATTTTGCCTATATTTCATAAGATCTTATAAAAGTTTTTATTTTCATTTATTTTAGCACTTAATTTCCAGAAAGCATTACAGTTATCAACTAATATCTCATATTAGTTTTGGTACAGAAAAATGTATCATAATTGACATGACTCAGCTGCAATTCAACAAAGTAAAATGCTCTCCAAAAATTTGCCTCTCAGGAACATTAAAAAAGATGTTAGACTCTCCCTTAACATGAACTATTTTTTTTCTAGCAAGTGTTAACACTGGTTAGTTACATTACCTTGTTTATTTATGTTTTATTTATCAACTGTAATGTGGATTTCTAATGATACTTGATTTTTTAATATATTGACATCTTTATATTACAACAGTAAAATAAATTGTTATTAATATTTTATGAGAGCTAATAACAGAATGATCTTTTGGGGGCACTATTCTGTCTTGGAAAAATTTTAGAGAATTATGTTACAGAGTGATTATACAACAGCTTTTTCTAGATATACTTAAGAATCAAGTTGGTGACTGGCAGTCTAAGGATAATCTTAAAGAAAAATATTCTAAATATTTCCTCTATTTCCCTTATACCTTATAAATGGGTTTTTAAGGTCAGTAAGATGAGAAAATATAATGTGTTGTATCCAAAGAAAAATAACTAACTAAACATTTTAGTCATTTAGGTTAACTAATTATCCAGTTTTATATGAAATAAATACAACAAAGAGTTTTTGATTAAAGCTTCCAAAGAGGGTAGCTAATACTAACCATCTCTAATCCAATAGTCACCAGCTTCTGCCCCAATCTTCTGCTGAAATCATTCATATTAAGCCTTCCAACACACGACCCTAGCCAAGTAATTCAGTTGGTTAACGCCATCCTGATACACCAAGATTGTAGGTTTAACCCCTGGTCAGGGCTCATACAAGAATCAACCAATGAATGCATAAATAAGTGGAACAACAAGTCAGTGCTTTTCTCTCTCTCTCTCTCTCTCTCTTTCTAAAAATCAGTTAAAAAGACCGTCAACTCACCCATGTTCTCCTAATATTGAACTCCAGAGTACTGTGTTTATTGATGCCATTGACAAATGACACTATTAAATGCTTTGTAATTTTTCTCTTCATTTTCTTGTATATAAATGCTTTATGATGGTTTGGCTTGCACCTCTATATGTGTTCATTTATAGATTTCTTTTTGTGTGTACTGCCTTAATGTCCTAAATGAAGAGGATTTACTGAAAGAAATATTGTCAGAACTGTTAGAAGAGAAGATAGTGCTCCTGGAGCTCAGATAAAAATGGACTCATGGAAGAGGGTCCAACATGTTAATGAATGCTTTCATCATAAAGAGATTTAGCAACTGCTATAGGAGCAGTACCACATAGGATCAGAGGTAGGACAAGGAGCTGATTTAATCTCTGACTTCTCCCCCTTTGTCTCAATGCTTTCTTCTGGTCAAATTTGGCAGGCAGAAAGAGCTTGGGAGGTGCTTTTCCTGGAGGTCAGAGAAGCTGTCTAGGTTGGGGTGGAGGCAGACAGGAAGCCAAAGATTTCTGGTTCAAGTTGGCAAAGTCACACACACACACACACACACACACACACACCTGGCCAGTTATCCTTGGAAGTAAAATAATCTTAGAGTACAAACTATGAAGAAAATCTACTAAGATTTTGTGCTGCCAAACTTTTCTAATCTTAGAGGTGAAGAATAGAATGTCATGTTAATTCATATTTTGTAGTAAAGTTAGCCAAATGCTCTTTTTTTTTCCCCTCTATGAACTGTTTCCTGGTTTACTTTGTCCACTTTTCTAAAAAGCTGTTGGTATCCTCTCTTATTTATAAAATCTTCTTATAATTAATTAACCCTTGTTAATTATGTTGTAAATATCTCACCCCACCATTGACCACAGCAACAATTATTAGTATTTTTTTACTTATTTATTTTTTAAAAATTTTGGAATACTTTATTAATTATTTTCAGAGAAAAGGGCAGGGAGGGAGAAAGAAATGAAGAGAAACATGGTTGCCTTTCACCTGCCTCCAGCTATAGACCTGGCTGGAGACCTGGTTATGTGACCTGACTGGGAATTAAACCAGGGACCTTTGGGTTCACAGGGTGATGCCAATCCACTGAGCCATCAGCCAGGGCTTCATTTTTTAATTTTATGTTTCCATCACCATTAATACCCCCTATACCTTCTTCCTTCTCCACCCATCCCCTGCAATAACCAATAACCACATTGTTGTCCATGTCCATGAGTTCCCAGTTCTCTGTCTCTTTCTGTCTTTGTCTGTCTGTCTGTCTCTCTCTCTCTCTCTCTCTCTCTCTCTCTCTCTCTCTCTCTTTCCTCATCAATGTTGGTGAGGGTGTGGAGAAAAGGGAACCCTTGTGCACTCTTGGTGGAAATGCAGACTGATACATCCACTATGAAAAGTACTATGGAGTTACCTGAAAATTTTTAATGGAGCTACCTTATAACCCAGTATTTTCTTACATGTTCTTTGAGAAATTTTATATTCATACACAGCTGTTTATATGCACATCTTTTTCATATGAGGGGTGTACCTTTTAACATACATTGAATCTTAGCTTGCAAACTCTTTAGCATTTGCTTACATCATTAAAATTTTGATTTATAGTATAATTGTGGAGGATTTTTTCTTATCAACATATACTTAACTCATTCTATAAAGGCCAATAACATTTCATTGTATGTATATACAATATTTTCTTGAAAAATCCCTTACCACTGGCTGTGTATTTCTGCTCTTTTGATAGTTAAATAATCCTCCACACTGTGCATGTATTTTGTAATGTATAGCAATCTATCTGTAGGAAATTATTGGGTTGAAAGATATGTACAATTTTAGTCTTGATGGTTATTATCATGTGGTTAATAAAAGAAAAAGTGCCAATTTGCATTCCATTAACAGTAAAGGAGTACCTGTGCTAAACAAAACACTTAATTTTTGCTACCACAATAGACAAAAAATGAAATCCTTTTGTAATGTTAATTGGTATGCATGTGATTCTAAATGAAGATGGGCACAGTTTAAAATTTTATAAGGCACTTTCATTTCTTCTATACACTGAATATAACCTTTGCTAGTTTTATGTATATTTGTGTACAGGGAAACATATTTATATAAAATCTACCTTATTAATATAATTTTATCTTTTATGTTTTATAATTTTTGTTCCTTTGATCTATCTTGGTGTTAGAAAGATAGACAGATCAAAGTAACAGAATAAAGAGGCCAGAAATAAAAGCAAATGCATATGAGGATTTAGAAAATAGCAAATGCGGCATTTCACTTCAATAAAGAAAAGATGGATTTTATTTTTCTGAAAGTGTTTAGAATGACTAGTAGCCACTTGGAACAAATATAGCTATTCCAATATTGTCCTTCTACAAAAATATATTTTGGAGAGATCAAAGTAGAAAATGTGAAAATTAATCTCACACAAAATAGAAAAAATAAGTATGTTTATTCATTTTCTTATAGTGGGAAATGATGCTCTTCGTGAGATATGCATCTCAGAATGCATAGGAAAAAATATTGTTGAGTTACACATACTAAAATTATTCAATGTCAGTACAGAAAAAATATTATATACAAGAGTAAAAATGGCAAATAATAAACTAATAATAGGCCTATGTTTCTTAAAGATATAAAGCATATCTATGCATTAAAAGAGTAACTCAACAGATGATTACAAAATGAGTAGATTATATAAAGTGTGGCCAATGTATAAACTGCTCTCATAATCAACAAAATGAAATTTAAAACAAAAATTTTATACCATCTTTATCTTCCATGTTGACAAAAGTAAAAATATTTATTAATATCTATGCAACATTCTCATATAGTGGTGAAGGGAACCAATTGATTCCACCATTTTGGAAAATAATTCAGCCATAACAAAATGTAAGAAACACATTTTTGTTTAGAAATTTTACTTTTTGGAATTATATGTACATGTACACAAATATATTTGCACTGATCATTTTTAACTGCTGTATTCCATCAGCATGTTGTTAAATGAGAATCATAAAGCACTAAGTAATACATAGGGAATGTTCCTACTTGTGTTGACATTTGGAATCTGGATGTAGGGAACGGAAGCCTCTTTTTATGGCACACATGTTCAAGAGTTACCATTTGAATTTATTATTCAATTAATAGCAATGCCAGGAATAATAAGCTTTTTACTATGTATTATCTTGGCATTTAACATTGTGGTAGGGTTTCACCCATCTCAGATGGACTGTTTATCTGAGAGTACTAGAATTGCAACCTACACTACTTCGGTCTTCTCATAAGAGCTACACACAATAAACAAGACAAATGGGAGAAAGTACCTTTAGGCAGAAGCTATATTTGTAGGTCTTGAACTTCAAATCTTGTAACCCTTCTAAGTTATAAACTTTGAAACTTGATCAGTCGCTTTCTTTAATTTACTCAAACTCTCCTTTCATACACACCTCCTTAACCTAAAGCAAGTTTTAAAAATATTATTGCATCCCAATTTCATGGCAAGAAGAGGAAGAACATTTGGGGCAAAAAGAAAAGAAAGGAGGCTCTTGGGTTTTTGAGATTGCCAAATGCCTGACTATAAGAGTCAAGGAGACATGACAGAGAAATTTAATTGGTGCTAGTCATTGAACCCACAGATTCACTCCATTTACTCATTGTTACAGTTTGCTCAGTGTTTGACATCTGGTACACAGACTTTTCTTCTGGAGAAATCCAAAGGAGATTGAGGGAGAAAAACCTTGAAATCTCTTTTTCTCCTAGAAACTACAAAATGACAACTCTCAAGTCTTTACTGCAAACTCAGTCCTATATTCAGAGGCTGAGATTATATTCCTAACTCAACTAAATCTATGAATTTGAATATACTACCATTATCTCAAAATAACATCCCAAACTAAACCTATAATTTTCTTCTACATCTATTCCTCCTACTAAAATAATCCCTGTCCTGGTTAATGGTAACGTAGACACTTAAGGTAAAAATGTAACAGTGAGTGTTCCTCCAAGTATCGATGAGGCAAGAGGAACCCTGTACTGAGTCACACAATTAAGATAGCCCTGCATATTGTACACACACACTCATACATGCACACATGAGCACACAAGTGCACATACTATTAAGAAAGTTATGGGCATGTCTGGCAGTCTGAGTCTGGCACTCAGACTGGTATGGATGAGCTGGATGCCTCTCACATCCCTTCTGCCCCCTGCCTTTTTTTTTTTCACACAAAAGGGAACTACTTTTGAATGATGCAAAGATGTAGGGATTGTGTCTCTACTAACTTCAAGGAGGAAATGAAAAAAAAAAAAAACAAATGAAAGAACTTGTCAAGTCAAATGCCCCTTCACATAGCGTGCATTCTTGAAATAACAAAACATTTCTCATTAGTGCCAAGCATCCATTTTCTTGTCCTCTTTGTGTTCCAATTTGTAGTTTCAGAGGTGCTCAAGAATTAGTATCTATTACCAAGTCCTCAGAGAAGACTGTAGAACACTTAGCAATATTAAAAATTCATATTGGTTTTAAATTTTATATACCAAAGGAAACATGCATGAAATATGAGGTCTGTTCCAAAAGTATTGGCCATGCAAACTGTTTTAATTATATTGACATTGGCTCGATACTTTCTGGACAGGCCTCTAAATTCTTTACATTGGCAACCAGATCTATATTAAATCCTAGAATTGTATCTTAAGCTATGATACTAATTATAATTTGCACTTTACATCTTATGTTTAATAGATAACTTAGATTGCTTTGAAGGAAAATCTTTACTAAAACTATGAAAGGTAATTTGTTAAGTTTAATTAAATTTACCATTTTTATTGAAAATATATTGAGTACATTTATATTTTGATTTTTAATTCCTTAAGCTATTGATGTTATAAAATTGTTAACCACAACACTAGACATGTATAATAATTAAATTTAGCTATCTTTCATACTTGCCAACATTGTTATGCAAAAGTCATAGATTAATTAATTCTATAGTTAAACTGTCATTATGGATAGGTCAGTGCCACGAAAATACTGTAGTCTCTTTTCTACCAACATCTATATTAATCCTTTAAAAAGTTCTGGAGTTGTTACTGTTCCTAAAAGTTTCCAGGTCAGGTTAGATTATGTTCTTTGTCACGTAGCCAGGAATTTTACATATAGTGGAGGGGAATTTGCTCAAAGGAAGAATGCACACAAGTTATAGCTTAAATACATTCCTTGTAGTTGAAGATCTTCAAAATATGCTCATATAATTAATTTTGACAATCAAAATTATCATTTATCTCATTACTTTTCATATTTAACTTTTGCACATACCTCTAAATTTACTGAAAATTATTAAATATCATACCTAGCTTGAGGTGTCTGCAGTAGCCTCTAACAAATACATATCCATTAACAGTTAAGAAAATGGAATGTAAATTAACAGTGATGCCTTACAACAATTTTGTTCCTTTTTCAAAATTACCTTTAATGTGATTCTTACTCATATATTGATTTTATAATTTAATGTCTCTTTTTTAAAAAAGAGAATTCTTGCCAAAAAGAGTAATTGAAAACACTTCGAAGGGTTTTATGCCACCTGCTACTTAAAGAAGCACTCACTTTTGCAACTGTATCTGCCTTGAAAGTGAATTCATAAACCTTACCTTGTGTGAGAACTTGCTAAGAATTGCTTGTATTTGTCTAACTCTAATTTGAAGAGGTTAGACCATTTTTGACAGCATCAGTTAATGAATCCATCACCTTGAGGGAGTGTTGTAGATATGATTTTCTTTAGAATCAGAAAACAGAAAAAGTAACATAAAGGGAGACCTCCCACACTTACTCACCAAGAGGCAGAGAAGGCAGAAGGAAGGGGCAGACCCATCACCAGCTGCGTCCACAGCCCTCTACTGGCTCACAGTTCCATGACTCCATGTCCACACAGTATTTATGGGGCAACAACCTCTCACAGGGTGCTGTGCTAGACACCGCATCTTTGCAGTTGTCTTCCAGTTACTTCTCTTGTGAGAAGAATATAACTATCATAATTCTTGATATGTTTGTCACTTGTTTTAAAAATTTCACCAACATGCTCAACCGTATGCAGATTATGATAGTACCCACAGAAAAAACAAGTTGGACATTTCAGGCAAGTGATATACAACAAAATTGCCAAATTGATACTAGTGTTGTAGAGGAGTGCTTTTGATAGGAAACAAGTTCTAGTTTGATACAAAATTCTAAAATGTAACCCTTATATATCATGATTGCAAAACTCAGCTAAAGATCCAAGAAGATGATTCATGAAAGAAGAAACAAGAACAGCTAAATAAAATGTAAAAGCTTCAAGCTAGTTAATTATTAAATAAAAACCAAGTAAAATAAGATGTAATTTTTATCTATAATATTGGCATTTACAAAATTAATACAAAGCCCTGGCTGGTGGCACAGTGGATAAGGTGCCGGCCTGTGAACCCAAAAGTCGCTGGTTCGATTCCTAACCAGGGCACATAACCAGGTTGCAAGCCAGGTCTCCAGCCAGGTCCATGGCTGGAGGCAGGTGAAAGGCAACCATACATTGATGTCTCTCTCTCTCTCTGCCTCTCTCGCTTGCCCTCTATCTGAAAATAATAAATTAAGTCTTTAAAAAAAAAAAAAAAGATAATAAAGAGTAAAAAGTATAGTAAAATAATAAATAAAGTGGGATACAGGTTTCCAGCAGATTTATCAAATATGGAAAACAGAGGATACCCACCCTAGAATGTAAGAAAGCAGGGTTCTCAGGTCCACCACATCTGTGCTACTTTTACAAGGGTCTGAAACACTCTCCATTTCGCGCCAGCTGCTAGGCAATGCAAACCCACACAAAGCAGTGGGGTGAGGAGGAGATGATTTCTAATGAAACTGAAGTGGCTCTCTGTGGAAAACTGGCATTGCAGTATTTACCCCAAAAGCAAAATTGTTCAAATTTTACAATTCGGAAAGATTCCATTTCCCTGGTCAATTACTCTACAGTCTGTTAGTTGATAAATTGCATCCATACCCCCGGCTGTGAAGTGAACCCTGGAAAAGAAGGTGATTATTAAGAAGGGCTGCTGGTGGTTAACCGGGCTTAGTTAAGACAACAACAACAAACAGAACCTAACAGCCATTTCTGCACAGGGGCCGCTCATGCAAACTGCACTTCAGGGAGAAGCCTGCACTGGACTGCCTGGCTGCGTTGAGTTTCTGCCATCCGAGCCAGCCCTTAAAAATCCTCTTTCAACCGGTAGAGCTGGGGCTTTCCCCGACCCGAGGGGAGCTGCACATCTCTGACTAACCAGACAGATCCTATTCTATCCGATCAGGACAGTTTTTTGAACAAATCAAACTGCAAGGGTTTGGAGCCCTCATTTGTACGAGGACAGACCAATCACGTACCAGGGGCAGGGACTTCTGTCTAAGTCAGCTCTTCTCTGGTGCAGGAAACTCACTTCCTCTTTCAACCAAAGACTGAAGGCTGCATTTCCCTGGTTGAACTGAAACATCAAAACATCTTGTCAGAGCAGGCCAGAGAACCGTGGCACAGAAAAGGAGCAGAACAGCACAGCTCAAAGCAGACCAATGAGGTGCTCCTGAGCAGAGCCCAGCTGCCCAGGGGAACAGGGGCCTGGCCCTAGAGCCACCTGGCCCCAGGACTGCTGCACAGCCTTGCTGTATCACAACTGATCTCTTTCATAGCTCGGCTGGTTTCCACAGCCATTCTGCATCACAATTGAACTATTTGCGCTAAGTAAAATCTCCTTCATCACACCACTTGTTGGGGATTTCTGTTGGCATTGAATTGTTGCCAAGGACCATCGGTGAACACAGCATCACCAGTCACTTTCAGAGCAAGTTCAGGGTAAACAAACAAGAAGTTACCACAGTGGAAATATCAGTTATCAGAGTATTAAAGGCAACTTTTTTTTTTCAAAGGTTTTTTATTCATTATTTTCAGAGAGAAGGATAGGGAGTGGGGAAGAAAAGGAGAGAAGCACCAATGTATGGTTTGCTTTTCACCAGGTTTGCAACCTGATTATGTGCTCTGGCTGGGAATCGAACCAGCAACCTGTGGGTTCACAGGCCAGTGCCAATTCGCTGAACTACACCAGCCAGGGCTTAAAGGCAACTTAAAAAAAAAAAAAAATTATAAGTCTAATTGACAGAACTTTGAAAAGGTTTTGCAATGCCCCAAAAGGGGATAGCATGATATAAGAAGGGAATTGCTAAATACTCATTTATTATCAAAGACATCCATACATAATGACTGCAATGAATCAATCAAGAAACACCTATTTAAGTTTATGATGTAGTGACACCAAAAGAAATAAAAACAACAAAACAATTAGAAAACTGGGAATTATTCTAATGATAGAAGGTGGTATGGGCAACTATTGCTTTTCTTTTAAACCTCTCTACACTGCTTGAGTTTAAAAAAAAAAAAAACATGTACCTGTATTATTTTATTACAAATAAAAGTAATGTTAAAAACAGCAGGAAATCTGTTTCAAAACATATTAAGATTTCCAAACAAAAGCTAGGATTCTAAATTCACACTTACTTTAAGCCTCACCCTATGAGTAGTAAAAACTGAAATGACAATTTATCTCTGAAGTAGTAATGGAAATAACATATTTTGTTGACATTTAAATTATGTAGTCAAATATGTACTTTATGTGAATTAAATATTGAGAGGAAACTTCAGGATTTCAGTGGTTTAGATCAACTATGACAGCGAATGAAATTCCTTGAACATTCTGCTAAGTATCTTTTATGCCATTATTAAAGAAACAATGTGAACAAAAATTAAATCTTGCTTTTAAAATATCGATGCTTTTAAGTTAACTCTCCACTGTTTTTTCTACCCATAAGCTGTTTCCATCAAAGTCATGAATGTGTTTGCTCAGAAAAACACTGGTAACGAAGGTTCTAGTCACACACTGACTTCCACCGCATTAAACTTACAGTGAAATGCTCCTCAGCTCAATGCCAGGAATTTCCTGCGGAGATCAGCTTCTTTGACAGCCAGGATTTTCCCATCAATTCAGACTACAAAACAGCTTTGGACGAGTTGGTCCAGCTTTGAACTACTTAGGGAGCAGGCACTAACAACATGCCTTTCCTGACCAAGCTGGCACGGAGCTTGGTAAATGGAAGGGTATGAAAGGAAGTCTAGTCAGAGCATTTTGGACAAAGGGGCGAATTATACATCAAAAACAAAACTAATGCACAGATCTGTGAGTATTTCCCTGATGTTGTGATCCCAAAAGACTGCCCGAGCAAAAAAGCTCACTGGAAAAGGTCAAAGGAAATGATTAATGAATGAATGCATCAAAAACAAAAATTCACTTGTCAAAAATATCCTGAATAAATCTGAAAGTCAAGCAATAAAATAAAACATTTGCAGCATATATGACTAACAGAACTGGCCGTTTGCCATACAAAAAAAAAAAAAACCTCACAATTTAATAAGAATGTCTGTCAAAAGAACAGGTGCAAGAAAATAATGAACGATGTATATACACACATGCAAAAAATAAAAACCTTATTTTTAAAAAATCTGATGCTGTTAATCAAGTGAATGAAAATAAACATGCAAATGAAATGGCATCTTTCATGTCTCCATTTTTAAGTTTGCTTTTTAAAAAATGAGATTACTAATGGGACTAAAATATATAGAACTCCATATAATGCTAAAACTGCTATGTGCAACTGGTGGAAGCTGGTAAACTTTTCTAAAAAGCTTTTTGATAATACATATCAAAAGTTCTAAAATAATTACACCTAATAATGTCTCTCATAAGACTCTACTTAAAAAATACCAAGGGTGCAGATCCAAGATTTGTGTATAAGGCTGTTTAATATAGTATCATATTATTTCTAATAGTAATAAAAGAGAGCTTAATATGTCCAACAAGAGAAAAATAACTTTGATATACAATAATAAATGCTATTAATTATTAACTATCAGTATTTAAAGGAGTTATTTGCTAATAAACTTGCAACTGAAATTTTTATTACCCTCTACCACTAATTAGATAGAATGACATAAAAGTAAATAGTTGAAAGAGTAAATGCTTTGAAATCAAACAAATGGGAATAATCATACAAATATTGCTTGTTAAGGAAATTTAGAGAATTTGAATTGCACTTATGGGGATCAAAACATAGTACTCAAATGAAAGGCACATAATCATCATTATTAATCACTATGATTATCAACAAAACATACTATCAATGAATTTGCTAAATGTATTTATTTTTATTGTAGCAAATTTACAAAGCAAGATATAAGTACAAAAATAGAAGTAATAAGAAAATGAACTCCCATGCACACAATTCTAAATTCGAATATTTTTACCAAATGGCCACTCCTGTTTCATATCTGTGCCAAATTCCTAACACAGTCTGGACTATTTTGAAGCAAATTTTAGACAGTATTTTATTCACAAATGTCTCAGGGAGTAGCTCTAAAATATGAATATGCTTTTATTTTTAACATAGCCATGTCGTTGCATCTAAAACTACTTAAAATCATCACATGTTCAGTCAGTGTTCAAATTCCCTGTTGTCTCTTGTTTTTAGGTGTTTCTTTGAATCAGGATCCATAACATTGAAATTTTAGTTCTTCTTTCATTTTATATGTACGTATGTTCCCACTCACTTCCTCTATGTCTTTCTTTGACATTTATTTGCAGAGGAAAATAGGTATTTGTTCAAAAGTTTCCTAGTTTTGGAGTCTTTTTATCCTTATTGTAGCTACATGGTGTCCAAGATATTGCTCTGTCTCCTTATGCTCTGTAAATTGGTAGTCGGATTTGTATTCCACTTTTTTCTTCTTTGGCAGTAGTAATCCGCAGACGGTGTTCAGCTCATAGTTGTTCATAGAAGTAGTTCTTACACCGGCAGACAGGTCTGAGTTCTCATGATATAAGTAGTAACTAATTATTGCTTAAACTCACTCTTTCTCTTGAATGGCTGTGCTTTAATTCTCGTATTTCTTTACCAATTAGTTAGAATAATATTAAAAAGAAACTGCCCTGTCCTAAATGGCTCAGTGGATTATCAGCCTGCGCGAACCAAGGCTCGCGGGTTAGATTCCTAGTCAGGGCACACACCTGGGTTGCGGGCCAGGGGCTCAGTTAGGGGCACATGAGAGGCAACCACACATTGATATTTCTCTCCCTTTTTCTCCTTCCCTTCCCCTCTTTCTAAAAATAAAGAAATAAAATCTTAAAACATAAAAGAAAGAAAGAAACTTCTCCCCAATTTGTTAATCCTTTGTTAGCATTCATATAGAAAAGGCATAGTGAATGCTTGATTCTCATTCCCTAATGGAAGTTGATTCCTTATTGGGGCTTCTTTCCAATTCTCAGAGATACTTAAGCTTTAACAATAGACCTCCTCTGCACCGGAGGTCTGACCAGCGAGCACCCGCCATGCGGTGCCCGGTCTTCCAGAGGCCCAGGTGCCCCTTCTGCTGACCCAGCTTTGCACTTCTGAGTTTCAGTAACTGCCACTTCCCCCGTTTCCCAAGTCATAGTAAGTTGTTACTTATTACTACAATGTGATACCTTAGTGTTCGCATTTTCTTCCACTGCCAGGATTTCATTTTTAAAATATGTAAATCTCAGTACAATTTGGAACCCATCCTGTAAAGAGTGCTAGAAATGAAATCGTATTTTTAAAAATTTATTATTTTTAGAGAGAGGGGAAGGGAGAGAGGCAGAGAGGGAGAGAGACATCAATGTATGGTTGCCTGTCACCTGCCTCCAGCTACAGACATGGCTGGAGACCTGGCTTGCAACCTGGTCATGTGCCCTGGCTGGGGAATTGAACCAGCGATCTTTGGGTTCGCAGGTCGGTTCCTATCCGCTGTGCCACCAGCCAGGGCTGAAATCGTTTTTTATCTGTTTTTCTTATGGTTAAACAATCCAACATTACTCATTAAAAAGTGTAGATTTTGCCCTGTCTGGTGGCTCAGTCGATTGAGCACTGGCCTGCGAACCTAAAAGTCTGTGGTTCGATTCCCAGCCAAGGCACATAACCAGGTTGCAAGCAGGTCTCCAGCCAGGTCTGTGGGTGGAGGCAGGTGAAAGGCAACCATACATTGATGTCTCTCTCCCTTTCTTCCTTCCTCCCTGCCCTTCTTTCTGAAAATAATGAATAAAATCTTTTTTTCCTTCTCTCTGAAAATAATGAATAAAATTTATTTTTTTAAGTGAAGATTTTTCTAGATGTTGTTTGTTCTTACAAATGTGTAATCAACATGCCAAGCTCCAGACCGAAACATTTAGTACACGATGAAGACAGTAGTTCACTCGGTGGGGAATACATTCTTATTGTTGGAGCTATGAGCTGAGGCTGTGACACTCAAAGCAAGCGGTGGCTAACACCCCTCACCCCGCCACTCAGAGCGCCAGTCTAAAGGCAGTAACCCCATAGGGCAGGGACTGACGGAAGCGAGGCGGGGGCGGGACGGGTAAGAAATATCAGTAGACGCCAGGACTGCAAATCTAGGCAATAAAACAACCAGTGAGTTTTGAAGCTGAGAGACAAGAATTTAATAACCGGCTATTGACCATATTTTGGTAGTACGAAAGTGTTGCCATATATGCACATTTTCACATATTGGACAGTGCATTTTAAGACAAATTCCCAGAGGTGAGGTTGCCAGATCAAAGGGTAAAAGCAGAATATCGCCAGATTCTCCTCAAGGTGGGGTTTACCATTTTGCATTTCCGAAAGCAATGTTTGACCGTGCCAGTTTTCCCTCAGCCTCATCTGCATACAGTCAAAGTTTGGAATCTTTGCAAGTCTGATTAGTGAGAAAGAGTATCTCAGTTTAGCTTTAATTAGTACATTTCTTTTATTATGGAGAGTTGTGAATATTTTCATATATATGAGCTATTTGCATCTCATTTTCTGTGAACACTTCGCTCACATCTCTTTTACCCACTATTCTTTCCCTTTTCTCCCTTCAGAAGGCTTTTAATACATTAGGAATAGTAACTCTTTAACCTAATTTTCAAATACCTTTGTTGATTAGTCATTGTAATTTTAACTTTGCTTATTGGATTTTTGCAATGCAGAAGTTTTTAAAATTAATTTATTGTTGTTGTATTACATTTATCCCATTTTCCCCCTTTGCTATTTCTTAATAGTTAAAGTTATCAACAATTTTTCTTATTGAATATAGACTTTAACTCATAATTAGGACATTTTTCTCTTGTTATAAATTTCCTGTTTTATTTTATAATTTAATTTTTTAAATTTGGAGCTGTAAACCAATTGGAATTTATTTTTTCTACAGTGTTAAAATTGGATACAATTATATCTATTTTCCTATGATTAACTGGTTATCCCAACACTACTTATTACATCTTTTCTCCTCTGTTTAAATAGTGCCTTTATCATTTATTAAATTTCCGTACACAATAAGGTTTATTTATACATTCCCTATTCTCTCACATTGGTCTTCTTTCCATTTGTTCACAACAGCATAAGGCTTTAGAAATAGAGACTCTGGAAAATACTTCAATAACTTACAGGGTCAGCCACTATCTCTGGAATTTTCATGTGTCTTCATCATTATTTGCTTTGCTAAATGAGTTTTCTCTTAACTTGCCAAACTCCAAAGAAATGCAGCTTTTAAATATTCTCTTGGGAAAGTTTTAATGTTATACACTACCTCAAGGAAGATTAAATTTTATATGACCTTGTCCTATATGGACACGTGCATTTTGTTGGACCTAAATTTTCATATATGTATTCTGTTTATTCTCCCTTTGACTCATCCCTACCATCTTTTTGAATGTTGAATGTTTATATAACCTGATATCACCCTCAAATTATCTTATTTGTATTTTCCCCATTAATTCCATCAGTTTTCTACATATATAATTCAGTCATCTGCAAATGGATGTCAACTCCTGCTTTTCAATTATTATGGCTCTAATCATTTTTCTTGATAACTGTTATAAGCTAATAACTGCACTAAAATGTTATATAGTAATAAAAAGTTAAAAAGGAATTGGAATGAATTTTTGGTGTTTTCTAGTACATGCCCCTTATAAATACTAGAATTTGAATGTGTTTCATTGAGTAAGTCATGTGTGGCCAAATACAATGCACTTGATATTATGTCATAACTGCAAGCCATGCTTACCCTGAGGAAAGTGAAGTTTTTAAATAGCCCTGTAACATGCCTAAGGTAAATATAAATTATCAGAGGGATTATGGATCTTTAGTTATTTCCTTCAAAACAGCTTGAGAGATTTTATAATTAATGTAATTTGTATGCTTAGAATACTTTTATGAATACATATGGCTTCTTAACCCAGAAAATATGCATGCTATTACGATTTTTTGAAAAACATTAATTCTAAATTCATAAAAGTTTGTTATATATCCATCATTCAGCATGTGTTTCAGCCAAAAAGAAAAGTTGAAAAGATGCTTGATGTTGTTTACATGGTAACATAGTGGAGCCATATTATATGTACCATATGTATGTTTAACCTAATCAGATTTAACTACATAGGTTTAGAGAGAGAGAGAGAGAAACAGAGAAAGTAAACAGAGACAGAAGTGGGGAGAAATTGAGACTGGGACATAGATAGAAAATGAGACAAAAAAAAAATGATAAAAGAATGCATATAAGGCGGAACATTCTATCTATCATTTTGCCCAGTGGTAAGTCTATATGCTCCCCAGCAGTTCCTCACTTTCCTTTTGTTCCCCCAAAGGGCTTGTCCTCCTACACTGTGGGGGTCTCTTGCACAGCTGTATTTGTAATGCATGTGTCTTGGATCACTGTATGCATTCTCTATGTAACAAAAATCTATGGTAAATGAATACTGAGTTTTATGTGTAATTTAAAGTAATTTTGAAAATACAATTTTTACTTTAAAGGTTTATGTTAGAGCCCACTCTTACAATTGAACCCCTCCTCCCACCCACTTATGTGACCCAAGATCCAATTTTAAAAATTAATTTTTTTAAGATACAATTCTAAAATGAGGGTTAGTGTTCATTTGTATTATCAAAGGTTATCGAGTGGCAGCTTTTGATATCAAAGACTGGGGCGTTGAAGTTAAGTCTCTGTCACCTGGAATAGTATTATAACCATTCATTAACAGCTGAAATCACCCTCTTTGTCAAACTTCCATCACTCATTTATACATTTCACCAGATAAAATTTTATAATTTTAATGAAACATTTAACTAATCTGCCAATTCTATACATTTTTCCTTCAACTTTGTAAGAAAATGGGAGATATGAGGCAGCTAAAAGGGGCAGAGCCAGACTCTGAAAATCAATCTTTTCTAATTCAAAGGTCATACTATTTTAGGAACTTGCCTTTAATGTAAACATCAAGACAGAACAATATTTAAAAAGAGTGACACAGCATTGTTTGCAAAACTGTATCTTTATTTTAGTTAGCATCATACTCACCAGTTAAATGTTTTCATTTATGAAGTAGCTTTAAAACTCTCCTGCATGTATTATCTAATAACACATCCATATATTTCTTTGTTGTTGTTATACTTGTCAGGCACCCATCAGTTATGGGTGTGTGTCTGATTGGAAAATCTTTCATTTCAAGAAAATGTGAAATGTTTCCATGGAGATCAGCTTGAGATAGCCCAGTGACGAACTTCTTAGCTATAATTTCACATTGGTTTCTATGGTTTCCAGATAGGGGAAGAAAATGAAGTTGCAGATTTTTTTGTAATGCAAAAGGTTATTGGAAAAGAAGAGATACTGCTCAAATTAATGTTATCACCCCAGGAAAGCAACTGCTGTTGCTGCAAAACATGAAAAACTTGATGATGTTGTACATCTATGCACTTTCCTATATTTGTAACAAATGAGGAACTATCATAGTATTTCAACAATTTCCACAATTAGCAGAAACTTATCTTAGGAGTGACTTGGTAGTTGAAATCTGTTTTTAACCATGGTTACTAGTAAATGATTGGCTTTCATTCTCCTCTTCATTTTTATTGCAACACATTATAAAGATATCATGCAGTGCATCTGTTAAATCAGTTAAGGATGTGAGTGATGACTCTGACACCGAGAAATCTTATTCATTATTGCTGAGACCAGAATTTATAGGGTTTTTTTTTTTTAAAGTTCTTGTCATTGTTATTATCTCTAAGATTGTAGCAAGAACTAGTAAACTCTAGACCTGATGTTTAAATCTGACTAATGTGGTTGCACATAAATTAGACTGATCCAATACATGTCACCCTTTGGCCCTGATGGCAGCCTGACTCTTACTTACCAACCCTTGCATTAGTTTGCATGCAGCTGCCATTTAGTCACCAACTTACTGGCTGACACTCAGGATAAGATCAGGATTGTCTTCTCTTAGGAAGCAGGTGCAATTCTTAATGGAGGAACAGACCAAAAGCCAAGAGATGTGGATTTTGCTTCCATCTTAATTTAAGTGACTTCCATGCTACTTAACCAAACCAATGGATAATCTTGGGTAGTCTATAGAATATATATATCCAGCCTATGGACTGCATAGAATTACTGTAAATTTCACATGAAAAAAAAATTCAATCCTTTAATAACTGTTACAGCACACAGAATTTTAAAACTTCATTATTTATTCTTCACTTATTATTTATACATATTCACAGTCCAATAGCAAAATGTAGCTCTGGTACCTCAGTCTTTCTAAGAAAAGGAAGAAGATGTGTCAAAATGAAGACATTCTTTTCTTCTGACAGCAAGGTAATGTATGCAATAACTGCCAAAGAATATTTTCCTCAAAATATATGATTTCCCAAGAAGCATGTGAGATATAATTATGTTGTGTTGAGAATTTGATAAATGTATTCAAAACTTAATTTTAAGACACATAAAGAACAAAATACTTTTCATCTTTTTTTTTTTTTTACATATGATCATGATCAAAATATCCAATAAGTTTAGAAGTGGTAAATTATTTGATATTTATTATAAGAAACCAGTGACCTCAAATTTTAATAACATAATTTTAAGCACATAGATGTACTTGTATACATACATTCCTTAAAATTGTGCCCTTAAAATAGATGTGTATGTGTATCTATCTTTATCTATATAAATTACATTATATATACACATGCATTCTCTCTCTAGACATATGCACACACACTTAAATATGCATATATAAACCTAAAGAGGTAGGCTTTTATTTTCATCTGAAATCAGAAAGTATTCACAGTGAAGAAAGCAACTACTCTTTTTAAATACTCAAGTATACCACATGCATTCCCTATCTCTAACTTCATAATCGATGCACTCCCTTGACAATGGTTTTCACTGCTATGGTTTTCACAATAATCTTTAATGGCTCCTTATCTTCTCTAGCTTCAGCTTGAATCCTTCTCCAGAATTTCCAAGTTTTATGCCTGAAGAAAGACTTAATAGACAGTCTAGTTTGGAAGTAAAGTAACAGGTTCTTAAACTTGACTCCTGGCTCCACTGTTCACAAGTTGTATGTAGGGGAAAGTGTCACATTACTTTAAATCTATGGTTTATAGGTATGCCAACCTATGGCCCTCACAGGAAGTTTCTTGTTAACAGATGACTGAGGAATAAAGCAATCATATCTGTTTCTGCAAAACATGCTGGCCATACCTCAAGGTGAGCAGCTTCAGAAATACAGCTTAGTTCCAGTTTGGCCCTGAAGAAGAAATGGCCATAGATAGATACAGTTCTACACATCATGAGTAGCAGTTAAAGGCTCGGTAGGTTGGTCAAAGAATTAGAAGACACGCTATTGGAAAATTGGTGACAAGAAATCTAGAACAAAAACAGTCTCCTCTAAATGAACATGGAGTGAAAAAATGTGTATTACCATCTAAATACTCACCAAAATGATACTCAGCAGAGAAGTACTATTCATCACGTGGACAAGGCAACTCATTTTTATGGTTATCCCTCTCTTACCTCAGCCACTCTGAGATTCACAATTGCCCAGAGCCAACATGTGGGAATGGAGGTTATGTGTGAACTCAACCAGGTGGATTTGCATTTATAAAGGCAAGTCTGTCTGTAGCCACTGGAATTTTTGTTGTTTCTTTTTTAAGATTTTATTTATTTTTAGAGGGAGGGGGAGGGGGGGAGAAAGAAAGGGAGAGAAAGATCAGTATGTGGTTTGCCTCTTCAGGCCCTCAAATGGGGACCTGGACTGCAACCCAGGCATATGCCTATACTGGGAATTGAACCAGCGATTGCACTGATAAGGTGCAGGCTGGCACCTTATCCACTGAACCACAAGAGCCAGGGCTGCCTATAGCCACTATTGAGTGCCCAATCTACCAGATGGACAGATCAATACTGTACCTCCATCTGCAGCATTTCTTGGGGGAAGGGAGCGAGGAAATCAGAGAGACATCAGTGCCAGGTTGATTTCATTGGAGCATTTTCACCATGGGAAAGACATCACTTTGTTCTCATTTGAATGCAATTACTAGCAATACAGATTTACTTTCTCTCCCTATGACTTTTCTGTGACTGTCTTCATGCGTAAACTTGCAAAATGCCTTATTTAACACCATGGCATACAATAGAGCAGATTCTGACCAAGAGACTTATTTTACATCAGCAGTGTATAGTAATGGCTCATGTTTATGGGACTCACTGACCTTACTATGCTTCCCATCCCTGACTGAGCGGTATAATGACCTTTCAAAGCGATAGTTGTAGCAATGGCTGAACAGCATCACCTTGCAAGGCTGAGGCAATAGCTTCCAAGATGCTGAATATGCTCCTATTATAGGAAGCAGAGTAACGATTCCATTAAACTTAAGTTGAAGCGAAATCAAAGGCATTAAGTTTAGGAAAAAAGAATGATATCACTAGGCTAATGTACTGAAATGATCACTCTGGTTACTGTGCTATTGTGCTTAGGAAAGATCAGGCATGGCAGGGTAGAGGGGGCCGGCTTTGGGGGACATCAAGGGTAGAAGCAAGGAGATAAGCTGGAAAGCTTTTATTACTAATCCCAGTGAGCATATGGTGGTTCAGATGAGGAAGGAAAAGATGGATGATGTGAAAAGTGGTTAGATCATGAATATGTTTCAAGGAAGATTCAATGGAATCACCAGATAATTCATAAGGTAAATGCGTGTAAATCATTAAGCCAGAAGAATACATGTTTTATTAATTCTACTGTCAAATATTTGCTATTCATAATTCCCTATAACATATACCCACTCTTAAAGTGTTGCTTCCAGGCATTATAATGACTACTTGCAATGACTTTTTAAAGGTTTCAAATGTATTTTAATCTTTAAATTATTCCATGTTTAAATGAGCAGCAGTGCTCAAATGACAGGTTGATTTTCAAATAATTCTGTATTACAGCAACTATGATGGTTACTAATCATTCCACTCTTCTGGGGTGACTCTGCCAACAGGGGACAGGTTCCATTCTATTCCAATCCGTGTGGTTGTGACTATCCATGCAATAACACAGAAGGTGGTTCCACTGGCTAATATAGCATTACCATATTTGTCATGAAAAGTTGGGGGGTGGTTTGGGTGGCTCTGTCTTCCCCTAACTTGCTGAATGCTTTGTATCTTGAGTCTTCTTAATATACTTCTGGCAAAGGGAAACATCATGAAGGTGTGATGGGATTAAAGTTGATTACAGCTGCTGGTCTATTTTCTGGTAAAGAGACCTGAAAAAACAAATGATGAGCAATGATGACTGATCTGTGTTCATTTTCTCCCTCTGTGAATGTTTCCCTCACACTGACTCGGCCAGTGAGGCATGTGAGTGAATATCATGATGTCCAGAGTTAAGGCTCAGCTTGCCCCTGGGTTCTAGGGCAATTATTTAACCTTTTTTGGCCTTAGTTTCTTCAGCATCAAACTGAGACGATCATGTTCAACTCCGTGGGGTATTGTGAGGATTACATGTGATAATCTATAACAAAAAAGCCACAAAAGCAAGCATACCATGAGTGTTAGCTTTTCTAGTCTTCGCACATAGCCAGTGGCTTGCTCCAGAGAAGGATTCCAAACTCATGAGCGTGGCTGATAAAATGGCTACAAATCCTAACCTGTCCCACTAGTCCAATGACATGTCTGTAGGCAATGCATTCTAATTTCAGTCAGAATTACAAGACATTCACAGAGTATAGCATATTCCTCCTCCTTTTCCTTTTCTCCCTCCCTACTAACCCTTTCTTTTCTTCCTTCTCTTTCTTTACCTAAAATTCTGCTTGCTTTGTGCCTTCTTACAGGTAATATTTTACTTAACCTTTAAATCCTACTCTAAAAGTCATATTTTTGTGAAGCCTTCTCCAAAATTTATTTTGGCTAGATAAGCCTCCCCTTTTCTGGGCTGTTACTATTCTTAAAACTCTTCTTAGATAGCATGATACTCTGGCATTATTATTATTATTATTATTATTATTACTACTTTAATCCTCACCCTAGGCTATGTTTATTGATTTTAGAGAGAAAGGAAGAGAGGGAGGAAGGGGGAAGAGGGAGAAGGAAGGGGTTGGGGAAGAGAAAGAGACAGACAGAAAGAGAGAGAGAGAGAAATATGAAGATAAAAACATGGTTAGGCTGCTTCTTGTACCCACCCTGACTGGAGATTAAACCTTTTGGTGTGTAGGACAATGCTCCAACCAACTGAGCCACCCTGTCAGGGCTTTATTATTATTATTATTATTAAAAAATTTTATTTATTATTTCCAGAGAGAGAGGAAGGGAGAGGGGCAGAGAGGGAGAGAAACATCAATGTATGGTTGCCCTTCACCTGCCTCCAGCTACGGACCTGGCTGGAGACCTGGCTTGCAACCCTGTTATGTGCCCTGGCTGGCGAATCGAACCAGCAACCTTTGGGTTTGTAGGCAGGTGTCTTAGCCACTGAGCTACCAGCCAGGGATATTATGTTTTTAAATGCTTTATTTTTTAGAGCAGTTTTGAGTTCACAGATTAATTGAGTGGAAAGTGCAGAAAGTCCCCATATAGACCCTGACTCCACACAGGCATACCGTCATCCTCCTGTATCAGAGTAGCACATTTGTTAAATCAGTGAACCTACATAGCAGTACCTCAATAGATTTTTCTTTTGCAAACATTTTCTCCCTGCCTGTTGTTTGTCATGCCATCCTTTTGGGAAGTATCTTTAAGCTCTCCTCCAATAGACGGCAAGGTCTTCAAGAGCAAGAGTTCTAAATTTGTGTAAACAGTAACTGACACAAAGCATAGAAAACTTTTTTTTTTTTTTGAAGTAATGTGAAATATGAATATTGGTATCCTCATGAAAAGTTTCATACTGAGAACAAGTTCAAAGCTCCAAAATCAAATGTACATGTCATAGCCCTGATACTTTTATTTTTTTAACAGATAGTTATACTGAAAGAGAAATCTAGAAGCAAAAACATATGGATGAGTCTTGTCAATTTCTCTTCTTTGTGCAAGCTGTCAAAAAGTGCTCTGCCTCTAGCAATGACATATGTTAACTGCAGCCCCAAAGTAAGCAACATGGATACAAAAGGGCCTAAGGTCAGTGTTTGTAATCTTATAACTGTTCACCATGATTTGCCAACTCAAATGACTTTATTCCCAACTTTGAAAACAAGACCCTAAGGTTCTCTTCTATTTCCCACCAGATGGTAAAATGCTACTCTCCATGATTGTGACAGGCAAGGCAAAAACAAAACTAAATGCATTTTTTCTGAGGTTCCAAATATTCAGAGTTTTCTCCTATTAATCATGAATTCCTCCACCAAAAGACACTAAGGTTTTAATTTGTACTGAACTCAGAGAGTAGGTTAAAGATGAAATGGGGCAATGTGTGGTGGGTGCAGCCTGAACCCAATACAAAAACATTGTTCCACACACTGATTTCTGTTTTTAGGCCAGCACATAACCAGAGAATAATGTGTGACAGCAGGGATCTCTTGTGAGTCATTCACTCATGTCTGCTGCCTTATGACAAACTGATTTCATTATTCCCATCCTCACAATGTTAAGTTGAAACTCATACTTTCTCTCTAGTGACACTGATCACATCTTTTTGTAGCTAACTCCATCCTTTAGCTATTCCCATATCTGACATCTTTTCCATTTAGCCTGAATTTTCTTGTACTAATAAATTACTGCTTAGAATATTCCTTTATCAACTCTTTCTGTAGTTTGCAGTTGACCTTTCATTGCATAATAATCCAAATGCAGACTTTTCATTCCTTTCTTTGTTTTTTCTTGTCAGCATCAGCTATATCTGCTCTGTTGCTTTTATACCTACCTTGCATATACTTTTGTTTATAATACACACTTAAGAGTTTGGAACCCATCAATTAGAGAATTTTTCCAGATTGCTGAACTTCACTTGACTTACTTCTACAATAAATTTTGTGTTATTGGAAAGACCGAAGTCCATCACTAAAAGAACTGAAGCAACAGGTTGCAACAGTCACACAGAAGCATAAAAAAGGGAAATTCAATAATAAAGTGTAGGTAAAAAATTACTTCTTAAAGTAGATGCTTTCTGATGAAAACAGACTTCAAAAAGATAGTAGAATACAGATTTCTCTAGGTAGTAAGAACAAAGTTAAGGCCCTCTCATGCCTATGTCAATAAAGTAAAAAAAAAAAAAAAAAAAGAATGCTCTGAATAAATATAAACAGTTTAAGGGAGTGGAATAACCTATGGGGATGAAAAGGAAAATCTGACTGTATCATCTATTTTATACAGTCATTTTGATGCTCAGTTCAGAAAAAATAATATGAGACCTCAAACTAACTGTGATAAGGATGTATCTAGACATGAAGTTTCACTGGTAATAATAATTTCAAATCATTAAAGGCCATAAAAAGAAGTAAAGCAGTAATACAGAAAGAAAACTCATATTTATTGAATATGTGTCAGAATTTTGCACACCTGCAAAAATAGTGCCAAGTGAGAATTATTTATCTGCATTTTATAAAGAAAGACAGATGACAGGTCAAGATGTAAACTCAAATCCTTTGAATTTAAATCCAGTGCATTTTTCAATTAGGTCATGTTTTCTTAAAGTATATTACATTTCAAGTACTGAAAACAAACAAATGAAACAATCAAAAAAGAAAACCAGTATAGTTACCAGAGATGGCTCTTTATGTGAAAATGTGAAAATGGTTCAGTGCAGTTGATTGCGTATTTAATGAGTGACTACTGTGTATCAGGGCCTGCGCTGGGTACCAGGCCTATTCTTGAGATGCTTGCTAGAATGAGGAAAGGAATGGATCCATTTTCTTAGGGGCAGAGCTGGGCTAGAAATGAGCATAGTGTGCATTTAGTTCACAGAGGACAGATGCTTTTCAACCTGGGACTCCAGTAATGGTTTTAGAGGAAAAGAGAGCTAGGCTAGATTTTTGAAGGATAATTAAGAAATAGAAAACACAAAATTGGAAGAAAATATGTAGAGGTTGTTACAAAAGTGAAAGCTCAGAGGACTGAAATAGAATAGGGTAGGCCATCTGGTGAAGATACTAACACTGTGGGAATAAGTGTAGAAGCAGCACATGCCCAGCGAGGAGCCTGGAGGTATGACCAAAGGACAGGGCATTAGGACTCTATGCTGTGCCATGGCATTTGGCCTCAAATCTACAGGTTAGTTTTTCTCACTGTAAAAACAGCACTCAACTCAACCTTTTCTGTAGGTTAACAATGAGAATTCTTCATTCTGATTTTACTTTCATTATATATATTAAAAATATAATAAAATAATGAGAGACCTGAATGATGTAGGTTATTAATTTCTAGTGATTGCTTTTATTCCTGTTCTGCATTTTCATTGTACTTCATGCACACATTTACTTGCCCTGGGGCTGTGAAAAAAGTAGAGGAAGCTTTTATATTTAAATAATATGCTCAAGCCAGAGACCAAATGCAGACTTAGATAAATCAAGTTATGCCACAGTTCACTACATAGCATAGGCATTTGAAAATAAAAGAACTATGGCCACTGCACATGGTGTTACAGTCCTAAGATCATATTCATTGTCATATTGAATTAATATTACATATTTGTATTTTCTTTGTTGTTGTACAGTTCAGTTCATTTTACATTTGAAAATATGTTTTGGCTTCAGTTTTATTAAACATATATAGAATGAATTTTTTATGTTCACACATATATAAGTGGTTTTATAATATAATAACTTAAGATGGTAAAAGTAACATGAAATAATTTGTTTTCCCCTTAAAAAGATTCCATATGTAATCCAAATTTGAGAAACACTCTTATAGATGAGGAGAAATTACCTATTGGTTAAATCAGGAAAAACGTAGGGTGGGAAAAAATATGGGAGGAAAAGCAATTTACAAAGATAGTTGTTAGGTGGAGACTGGGTGGGGAGACAGCAAACGTGGCAGGAAAGTTCATTGGTCAGCTAAGTGTCTGCTTCAAAGGCCTGCTACAAAGATAACAGGGATCTGAATTAAGTACTGGTAAAAGACATGGAAAGGAGACAAAAATTAGAACATAAAATCAGACATATAGGAAAATGAGAACATTCCATTCAGATAAACTCTGGGCTAAGATTCGGCCATAAACTCTGTTGCAGTTTTTGTTAAAAATCAGCAGCATTGACACTGTGGCTTGTAGCTGACTCCAGGAAATCACAGGCTAGGTAAACTTGGTAGAACCTGCAGCAAGGTCAAAGCAAACATAATTGAGGTGCTCCAGTATTAGGTAGGTGTAGATACCCAGTGAGAAGGAGAATGGATCCTAAAAGGATTTACTGTATGGTTCTATGTGGGGAAAAATCAACTTCATCCAATCTAAGTATAGGCTAACAGAGACCTGCTTAACTTTGATATAAGGCTGTTTACATAATTTCAAGAAGAAAATAAAGAGCTGTGTCCTACTTCTCAAATGTGCCCAGATGTTACTATGCAGTATTTCTCAGGGAGATGATGGTTAAGAAGGGATTAAGGGAGCCCTGGCTGGTTGTGGCTCAGTGGATTGAGTACCATCCTGAGAACCAAAGGGTGGCTGGTTCAATTCCCAGTCAAGGCACATACATGCCTGAGTTGCAGGCCAAGTCCCCATTTGGGGGTGTGAAAGAAGCAATCACACATTGATGTTTCTCTCCCTTTCTCCCTGCTTTCTCTTTTCTCTAAAAATTAATAAATAAAATTTTTTAAAAAAAGAAGGAATTAAGTGAATATCATAATTTCCTAACCTGGACACTATTGACATTTTGGTCCAAGTAATTCTTCGTTATGGGTGAATGTCCTGTGCATTACAGGGTGTTTAGCAGCATCCTGACTTCTGTGCACTACAAACCAGTAGTACCTAACTCAGTTATGACACCAAAAATACATCTTCAGACATTGCCAAACACCACCTGGGAGCAAACTCATCCCTTGTTAAGAACCACTGTTGCAGACAGAGCAGTATCCCCTGTCACTTTTCCTACAATCTTTAAAATGACATTACTCTCTTCAATACAGAAGGCTTAAATTACAAAAACATATACTCTCCCTTTCCCTGCCATTGGATTCATAAAGGATGCCATCAACAATTTTCCTAATGTCAATTCTTAAAATTTTCTGCAGTATAATTTAGATGAATTACTTAATCTATCAGTACATCTGCTTTCTAATCCATAAAACAAACAAACAAAAGTGGAACGAATTTAGCATTTCTCAAACCTGTCTGATCCTGAGTCATTGGAATCTTTGTTTACAAAATGTAGATTCCTGGGCTTCATGTCTAACTTACTATAACAGAGTATCCAGAAAAGCAGCCTGAGAATCTATATTTTTGAAACAAGTTGTCAGGAAAGTCTTGTCATCAGACAAGCTTATAGAATACTGAATCAGATATTCTCTAAGGTCCTATCTGACTCTAACACACTAGACCTTTCCAAAGATAAAAATTATTTTAGGAAGACCATTTATTCTCTTAGGCCACTGAAAATGTACAGTAGTAATTGAACTCACCACCATGGTCATTTAGAAAGCAGTCCCTGAGTGACTTGAACAAGTTATATGAGCCCCCTGGAAATAAGTTGCTCAACAGAAACATTCAGCAACACTTGAAAAAACATTAAAAGCATTTGTAATACTGTTATTTGGCCACATAACAAATGATGCATTTTGGAAGCTAAGGTTCCTATATGCTGCATAGCTCAACTGTAACACCTTCATTTCCAGCTGCTTTTATTTCTACTCTTCTCTTTACAGCTTCTGAATATCAACACAAAATAGAAACAATAAAAAGGCAATCTTCTTGAAATGAAAAGGCACAAACCTGCAGTGTCTTCTACTCATTTATGTATTTCTCAAAAGACTCTGGGACTTAAGAAGGGATTAAGTGTACTACAGTGCAAAGTGTCTCCCGTCAGGGCTGCTGAAGCCGCCAGCATTTTCATAACAGGAAACACGTGAGCCCTGTGAGAAGCAGTGCTATTGCTGGGCGTGCTGAACAATGGTTCTACTTCACATGGAGCCCATCATCTCCTGAGTCATTGAATTGATGGATGGTGCACCCATTTGCTTAAGGCTGTGTCTTACGTCACTTTATTAAGCCTACAAGTTACAGAAATGGATGCTACCTGAACAAGGGAAGAGGCAGATTACAGTAGTAAATTGTTGTGCCAGGAGGGAGAAGTAACAGAATGGACACCTTGCGAGCTGATGTCCTCAAACAGCAGATGTTGCCTGAAAAGTGATGGGACAGATGTATGTGCCCTCCCTCATATTTTTCCCCTAGTGAAAGTCAAAGTGAACAGACTATTTCTGTCATGTGTGGAATTGAATAGTATTCAGTAATCTCCATCCTGGGAATAATCATGTACTCATTCAGGCAGTTCCTTATTTGAACCTGATCACATTCATGCAGTTCCTAAAGTACCCGTTGTACTTTAGTCAACTATACTGTTTTTTCCCCCTTTATGGGCTTTTCCCCCTGTCCCATTCCAAGTCAGTGGCATTATTGTGCAATAATTCTTATCTTGTTTTCTATTAAACTTTAGTGGGCTCAGCGACTTCCCTCATGAGAATAACCACAATGGCCCTCTATCTAAAAATTAACACAGTGCCCAAATAACAGTCACTAATTTCCAGTGTTTGAAATAGATGGTAACATAAAAATAATCTGGACATCTGTTATGAGAAAACTTGCTGCATTCAATGATTCATAAATTGTCACAGAGTCAGATCCTCCTGGAAGGGTGAATCCAGCAAGTCAAACTATCTGGATAAATGCATACTTTCTACAACCTAATTTTGGAAAAGAATCAGATCATGGATATGATGAATTCTAGTAACTTTAAACATTTTATCCAGAGGTGATATGGAGTTATTGAAAGACATTAGGAATGTGAATTACATGGTACAATTTGCCGTTTAGACACTACCCTGGTATGGGTGTGGGAAGACTCAGCAGGAAAATAGTACCAATGCTCCACTGAGAAATGATGCAGACTTGCGCTTGAACAGTTCACCCCACAAGGTCTTAAAATGAGCCAGTCCTATATTTCTGCAGGCACCACACTTCCATGTCCAACTGCCGCTTTGCACAGCCACACCACATTTCTCTCGCATAGGCATCAAATGGTGACAGCCTCTGAAAACTGACCTTTTGCCATTGGAACTCTCAGAACATTATATATAAACAAAAATGTGGGAATTCAGTTGACTAATTAACAAAGGACATCCCATTCCAGTGAATGAAATACATAATCCATCTCTTAGCGTTAATAGCTTGACACTAATTCCAATTATAATGTAGTGTTATATCAGTACTTGCCCGAAGATTCATTTACTTCACTAGTTTTGCTTGATGTTAATGGATGCTGCTTAAAAGAGGAGCTTAATTTCATGCAGGTTTGAGAAACACACAGGTAACGAAGTGAAATTCTTCTTTATTGAAGTATTTTCCAAATCTCTTTGTGCTAATGCACACAATGATTCTGTGAGAAGGATGGCATGTGGTACCTTCCAAACTTAGCTGAACAAGCCATAATTCCCCACAACCCCAGGGCGTATCTCATATTAGTGTTTCCCAGAACACACCTCGGGGAATACTAAAAGGTGTCTCTGTGTTCTCCATGCTGTAACATTACAGTACTCATTTCCAATGGCAATGGTTCCAGAGGGTATTTCACAAACTAATCGCATCCTTGTGGGGACATTTAACTTATGACTCAAGGAGTATAGAGTAGTAACAACACTCAGGGTAGCAATTAACTCCAGCCTTCATTATGTGATTCTAACTTCTGCAGTTTTAATATTTGTGCAGAGGTTTCTCTCCTCTCCACACCTACCTTTATTCATTAAACACTCCATGATTAGAGAGATTGCATGATTCTGCAGTGGTCATTACATTTGCATCAATGACCTCTAATTGTATCATTTGAAACTTTCATTTAAATCTTGAATTGGAAATGTACAAGCAATCTCTGCCTTTAATTTTAGTATGTCACTGATAGATTTATGCATCAGCACTTAAAATGTTTAACTTTTAGATATCAAAGACATTTTAATTTCGAAAGACACATGTAATCAAATATTTCCATTTTTCATGACAACTGTTTGCTGTTTCTAACCACAAATTATGCTGGTAACAAACAATCTACTCCGGAATTAATATTGATCAAATTCCAAATTCTTCTTGAAATATTTAATGCTGCAAAATAATTATTTTCCCTTGTTTTTTAAATCTACAGATTTTTCACTTGTAACTTGAACTATCTCTCCTCTCCTGAACTCTGCTCAATATGAAGCTGTACATAGTCCCTTTATGAGTAAGGTTTCTGCTGTTGCTAACAACTGGGCAGCTTACAGAGCATTTGCAGAGAAATTCCATTTGATGAGAAGGGCAATTTACAGCCCTGAAGTAGTAACCGTGATAACTTTGCAAATTGCTTTACCAAGCCAGTTCTGTATTTCAGTGTAATTGTTTTGCTTTTCACTTCTGTAAATTGTGGAAAAATTTTTAAACTTTTTAAAATGTTGGTGTTTTACCTTTTTTTCCTTCCAATTTGGAATCATTACTTGGAAGTGAGAAAGACGTTAGCCAGGATATCTGACTTTGGTAAACTACTTTTCTTTTCTTTGTAGATACTCAAAAGAGAGAGAGGATGCACTTTGCAAACCTTAGGGCAGAGTGCCTACTTTAGTGAACTGATATTTCATTTGAGTTTTTAAATTCCAGAGGGAAGGATGCTAAAGAAGAAAGCAAGTGTGAAAAAGGTTACCCATCTAAACACATCTGAACAGAAATTCGGACCACAGATTCTTATTCTGAAGTCCTAAGATTTCCAATTAAAATTCCATCATCAAAGAGTTTATCTTCCATTCCTCTTTTTTTAATGGAGCCTAAAATTTCATAGATGAAAAGGGCATTCTTAAGCTAAATTAGCATAATATAACCATTTGAACATTTCTTAATTGGAAAAGTATGATTTCTATGCAAATAGGCCATGATTTTGATTACACATACAACTTATACAGCTTAGAACCATTGCTGAAAATGGAACACTGGGCATGTTCTCTTTTAAAAATCCTCACCAGCAGTAAAATTTTAGATATCCTATGCAAAAATATGTTTACTGATACTTCACCAAGGGCAAAGGAAATAAAAGAACAAATAAACAAATGGGACTATATCAAATTGAAAAGCTTTTGTTCAGCTAAAGAAAACACCAGCAAAATTCAAAGGGAACCAACTATATGGGAAAACATATTTGCCAATGATTCCTTTTGATCTCCAAAATATATATAGAAAACTAATGTGACTCAACACCAGGGAGACAGACAGCCCAATTAAAAAATGGGCAAAGGACCTGAACAGACAACTCACTGAGGGAGACATACAAAGGGTCCAAAGGCATATAAAAGAATGCCCAACATCACTAACCATCAGAGAGATGCAAATTAAAACCACAATAAGATACCACTTCACCCCTATCAGAATGGCAATCATCAACAAATCAACAGACAACAAGTGTTGGTGAGGATTTGGGGAAAAGGGAACCCTGGTGCACTGTTGGTGGGAATGCAGGCTGGTACAGCCACTATGGAAAACAGTATGGAGTTTCCTTAAAAAACTAAAAATGGAACTGCCTTTTGATCCAGCAATTCCTCTACTAGGACTATACCCAAAGAACCCTGAAATACCAGTTCATAAGAACCTATGTACCCTGTATGCTCATAGCCGCACTGTTTACAATAGCCAAGTGCTGGAAACAGCCTAAGTGCCCATCAGTGGATGATTGGATCAAAAAACTTTGGTACATTTATACAATGAAATACTACACAGCATAAAGAAGGAACTCCTACCCTTTGCAACAACATGGATGAAACTACAAAGTATTATGCTCAGTGAAATAAGCCAGTCAGTAAAAGACAAATACCATATGATCTCACCCATTTCAGGACAATAATGAATAAAACAAACAAATATGCAAAACAGAAGCACATACATGAATACAATGAATAGATCTCCAATGGGCAGAGGAGAGGGGGGAGTGGGGAGGAAAAAGGATGAGGCAAAGAAGGGGAGCAGTTTAGTCAAGGAACTAGTATGGAAGAACCGTGGACATGAACAACAAATGGGATTGACTTTGGGGGGAGTGGTTGCATGGGGAGGGTGACAGAAGGAAGGAAAAGGTGGATGATGTAATAAAATAATAATAAAATTAAATCCAAAATAAATAAGTAAAAATCCTCACCAATGATATGTTTATTGATTTTAGAGAGAAAAGTGGGGATAAAGAAAAAGAAGCTGTGGAGAGGGAGGGAGGGAGAGAGAGAGAGAGAGAGAGAGAGAGAGAGAGAGAGAGAAAGGAAAGAAACATTGATGTAAGAGGAAAACATCTTCCCATACACGCCCCAACTAGGGATTGAACCTGAATTCTATCTAGGACAGAATCAAACCTGCAACCTTTTGGTGTACAGGACAACACTCCAACTAACAGAGCCACCCACCCAAGCACTGTGTGCTTCTTTATATAGGTGATGCACTTTATCACATTCATGGAATCCAAGCCATAAGATCTGAAAGATCCATGCATTACTTAAAATTGCCCTTTAACATTTTTAATAATCTCTTGGTCACCATCCATTTATGATTTGATATTATAAATATATGTTAAGCAAGAACATGGGTAGAACCAGAAGTTGGGGAGAAGATAGTAAATACGTAGATCCAGCTACTCCTTTCTTAAATTCACATTCTTTGAGGGAAAGGTAGAGAACCAAACTCATAATGCATTTTCCTAAGGCAAGCTAGTTATAAAAGAAGCACAGAGATCTACATATAGAAACAGGTAAGGGACCTAAATCCTTTGCCCTGCTATAGAATCAGGACAATGATTGAGAATGGAGGACAGGTAGCTATCTAAGAGCAATAGGATGCTGTTACCAGAAGCGGAATGTATAATAAAGGGGTGGGGTGGGGGGAGATGTCCATTATATTGGAAAAAAAGTTTTATCTAATTTAAGGTCCACTGGGAGTGGGAAAGAAAGGTTTACTCATTAAATGACAGGGACCAGTGGACTAGATTCTAGTTACTCCCATCTCCAATGTTTTGTTTCAAATAAATGTGATAAATGTGTGTGTTGCACTGGCTCAGAGATGTCAGTGCAAGGTGCAATTAGTATTGTGTGTAGATGGGCCCATGATACTCTTCTTTCTCCCATTTATTCCCAAAACTGTAAGTTACCCTTTTAAGTTTTTTCATAATGAAAAGGTTTTCTAGGAAACCCTAACTAACATTGCAGTTATTTTGTTATTTAAACCTGGTTCAATTAAGCTCCTATTATGTGACTGCAGCCTGCTTAAGTAAGCTAGGGTTTCTTTCTTTTTTACAAGAAATGCTCAGTTAGGAGGACAGACAGACAGATAATCATAAGGTTTCAATATGAAAAGTGTTATAACAAATATGATATCAGGATGCCACATCACCAATGAGGGTCACCTTTCCCATCCAAAGAGTCCTTGAGAGCTTCCTTGGAGTAATGAATGAGTAAGCTAAGTTCTTAAACAGGTATAACCCGGTGAAGAGAAATAGGAGTGCAAAAGTTTATGAAGGGCTTTCCTGCAACTATCAAGGCTGAAATTTAGTTTTTCAAATGCATTACTTTTAAAGATGACCTTCAGGTTCAATCATGTACACATCACGAAACTTTAATGTCAAATTCATAACAATAGCACATGTACATAATGGCGGCACGTAAGCATCGTATGGAAATAAAGCTCCTTCTGACTTTTTGCCAATTCTATAATACATTTTCATTATTCTTGAACATCATATTATAGTCACAAAACTTCTTTCTAATGTTACTAAGAACAATAGCAGATAACCACACACTTGTTTGAAAGCAAATGTACCTAATTTTTAAGACTCAACAGGAAGGAGATAATCAGTTAAGATAGTTAGATCTAATTGTTTTTAGAATAATATACAAAGTGAAGCCATTTCCCGCATTTACTTCAAAATTCATAATGTTGCAATATCACCTATAACTATGCAACTTCCATAAAAGAGCCAGAGAGCATAACTAAGAAAATCTTGGAATTATTACTGGGAAAATAAATAGTAGCCATGCTTTACCTAGGACTAATCTTATAATCTAAAAAAAAATGTGTACTTTTTTACCAACATCTCCCCATTTCTCCCATCCTTTGCTCCTGGCAAAAACCAATCTACTCTTTATTTCTATAAGTTTGGGTTGTATTTTTTTTTTATTCCACATGTAAATGAGTTCATGAGTGCTTATCTTTCTCAGTCTGACTTATTACACTTAGCATAATGCCCCTTGGAGTCTTCCATGTTGTCCCAAATGGCAGGATTTCCTTTCTTTGCTATTGCTGAATAATATGTCATTGAATATACATATACACAACACATTCTTTATGCATCAATTTGCCAAGTGACACAGGTTGTTTCCATGTCTTGGCTACTGTAAACAAATCTAGAGAAGTGGGTGGTCAGCATGGCCCTTGGAGAAGTCAGTCTCCCTCTCCTTCTCAATTAGCCATTATCTCAGCCATATATTTGGCAGGAGTTGGATGGTAGTCAGTTTGTCTCTGCATCCTGATTAAGTGCCAAAATGTTCAGACAGTCTCTGATATTATAAGGAGAAAAGAATAAAGAGATATTTTACTTCAGTGAAGCAAACAAATACATAAATAGTATATTAGAATAATAGCTGCATATAAATCCAAATTTGTTTCCTAGAGGGTTTCTGATTAAGATTTTGATTTATAAAAATATGATAAACTACATGAAACTAAATATATATATTTTTCATATAGTCTCATAACAGAGGTTTAGTGATGGAGGAACCCAGTCAAACAAGCATAATTTAGCCGGTATTTATTCTGAAATCTTTTTCCCAAAAGATGATTTTGCACTTCAGCATTCATGGTTTTACACTGTGTGAAAACCAGCTATGAAAGCCCAAAACTCCAAACAGGAAATTTATCTTCTAACAACTGAGATGCCAAAGGGTTGTATGTTCAGGAAAGGGTGGGTCAGAAATAACCTATGCTGTGGAAAACTGCAAAACAAAATATAATTCTTTCAAATCTTAAAAGTATCTAGAAGACATTAGTTTAAAATGATCAATATTTTGGGACCACAAACTAGTGGGAAGGTTTATGAACCACTTCACACTGTCCTCATAGTCTGAAAACCTTCAAACTGAGAACATAATTTAAAGAGTCTAGATTCACAGAAGAATAAACTTTCATCCCAGATCTCAGAGGATTTTCATAATGAAAAGTTTCAGGAAAATGAACAGCTCATAGACAAAAGTACCAGACACACATAAAAAAGAACAAGTCACCATAAGCAAAAATCAAATAAAGTAACAGAAGAAAACACACTCACAGTATTTCAGATAATGGAATTATCACAGGCTGTCTCCAAATTAAATATATTTGTCATAATCAAAGAACATTTTTAAAAACCTTAAAATATATTCTGTGAACTATAAACTATAAAGAATCATGAGGAAGATTTTGAAGAAAACCTGGCAGGTGTGAGATGATACCTCATTGTGGTTTTAAATTTCATTTCTCTGATGATTAGTGATATTGAACATCTTTTCATACATCTATTAGCATCTGTAGGTCCTTGTTAGATAGGGTTCATTCAAGTCCCTTGCCCATTTTTAAAATTTTGTTGCTTGTTATTTTGGTGTTGAGTTTCGTAACTTTTTCATAAATTTGGATATTAACCCCTTATTGTATGTATGGTGAATATGTTCTCCCATTCTGTGGGGTTGTCTTTTTATTTTGTTGATGTTTTCCTTTGTAAGGCACAAACTCTTTAGTTTGATGTAGTCCTATTTGCATATTTTTTCTTTTGCTCTCCTTGCCTGGGGATATATATCTTATAAAATATTCTTATAAGCAATGTGTTGCACTGTTAATGGGAATGCAGACTGGTACAGCAACTGTGGAAAGCAGTACAAAGACACTTTAAAAAATTAAAAATTGATGTGCCTTTTGACCCAGCAACCCCACTTCTGGGAAAATATCTGAGGGAACCCAAAACATTAATTTGAAAGAACATAAGCACCTCCATGTGCACTGCAGCATTATTTACAACCTCCAAGATATGGAAATAGATCAAGTGTCCATCAGTAGATGAGTGGATAAAACAACTATGTGACATTTACACAATGGAATACCACTTGGCTGTAAAAAAGAAGAAAATTTTACTCTTTGCAACAGTATGGAGGGACCTGGAGAACATTACGCTAAGTGAAATAAGCCAGAGGAAGACAAATACCTAATGATTTCACCCGTATGTGGAATCTAATGAACAAACTGAACTAACAAGGAAAACATCCATGAGACAGACTCATGGATGGAGAGCAGGATGACAGCTAGTGCGGGAGGTGAGGTGTGGTGATTGCTGGTCAGGGGGAGTGCTATAAGGGGACTAAAAGGCACTGAAAAAAATACAAAAAATTTAATTTAATTTAAAAAAGGAAGGAAACAAACCAAAAAAATTTCTATAAATATTAAAATTAAAAATCCAACATAGAGATTTAATGGCAGTTAGTTACAACTAAAGAGAGAGTTAGTGAAAAAGAAGATAACTAAGAGGAAATTATTTAAAATTCAGTAGATAGAAACAAAAACAAACAAAAAAAAAAGGTGTTTGATGTATTCAGATGCCTAGAAGAAAATCAGAATCACACTGGTGAGTGTAAATGGTAGCAAATTACAGAAAAATATGTCTTCCAACCAGGCCTCCTAGGGATTTGTTCCTTCTTTGAACCCTTAAAACCACTCTGACTTAATTTACTTAATTTACAGTCACTTAAACTGGGTGCAAATCAAATACAAGAAAACTTCTTGGAAGGCAGGTGAGTTACTTATATAGCAAGTTAAGTGTTCCCTTAGTAAGACCTCAGCTCTTCCTCAATCAGAGTCTTTCAAGTGAGTAGAAACAACTTTAAAAAGGATATGTAACAGCAGAAGCTGAAGCTCCCTTAAAAAGGGCCCTGGCTTCCATGGGTTCAACTGGCTTGTCAGCAGAACCTGTAGCAGGAGGCCACCTAAATGGCAGCATCTGGAGTGCAGTACGGTTTCCTGCTGCTTCCCTGCTGCCAAGGAATCCATTAAAGAGCTGGCACAGGTTCCAGATCCACATTAGAAATGGCCTTTTCTAAACACAGTTTCCTCTTCCTTCCATGCATAGATGATATTGTTTTAATTGGTCAATCACTCCTGCTGTGTCCTCCTTGTCCCAGGACAGGGGAGTGAGCTGAACTGCCCTTGGATGTGTTATGGCACTACTGTCTCTTACCAAGAAATTGTGAAAAGAATTAAGGTTGAGAATGCGTTTTCCAGGAGCTATTAGTTCCTTTTAGTTTTATGTCTGAAATCTGACTGCTTAGACTCAATATCCTAGATGTTTGAAACTCAAAGATTCATTGCTTTGCTCCAGGGAAATACGGATCTCTGCTGGCCAACATGATGGATTGCTTTTTGTTACGCCCTTCTCAGACCTCTGAATGTATTACGGATTAAAAATCAAGAGAACCCAGGAGAAATCAGAAATTCTAACTATAGGTCGGAATTTGTTGAAGAGTGAATTATCACAGACCTAAAAATCCCATCATCCATTCAGGCACTTTACTGATCTCTTTAATCACAACTGTCATCTATTCACCTATTGTCTATATTCTTTTAAACTACTTTGGCAAGACTACAAATAACCATGTGAACAGATCCTGGATGTAGATCCAGGAAATTCTAGTCTCAGCTCTGCAATTAACTATGTGACCTTGGGCAGGTTCCAAACTCTCCTAGCTCCATTTTCGCCATATGTAAATAAGGATAATAACAACTATTGTGATCTAAGGAAAAAGGGCTTAAAAAAGGTTTAATAGGAGTATGAATGCACAATAACTAACAATGGAATACAGTGTCCAGCAGAAAACAAAAGGGCTCTTAGCTTTATAATTGTATATACTAAACTACAAGCAATGCCTGCCCTTTAATTTTTTCCACTTAATCTTAATAAAAAATCACTTAATAATAAACTTACTGATAATAGGAACTCTTTTATTTATATTTGAATTCCTAGCATGAACTATCTTGCATATAAAAGTTCTCAATAAATGATTGTTTAGGGAATAAATTCTGATTGAGTTCAGTCAAGGTAGATATCCAGCTATAGGGCTGTAATGGAGAAGACAAGGGAGCAGGGACTGAAAAAAGGAGAGCTGTACAGTTTTCATTTGTCCTATCAGTTAAAGGGAAACACACACATATAAAGGGAAACCTACTTTTATCCACCCCTGTATATATATTTCAATTTACTGTTTCAATTTACCATTTTATAAAAAGTATAACTTCATAAATGTAGGGGGAAAAACATTTCCTTCCTTCCTTCCTTTCTTTTTGTGCGCGTGTGCATTTTGTCTTTATGTCAGATGGTCTTAGAGTAGACCCAAGGGTAGAATCCTATTCCTACCAATGGTGACCCGGGTGGTCTAGCTGGTCTTAACATTTTTGTTCAATATGTTTTCCAGAAGACTACAACATTTAAATTTTCGAGCACAAAATGAGGCCTCTCATATTGCTTCTATCGGAGTTCATAAACATGACCATGATTCAGACAAATTTAGCCCTTATTTAAACATACTTGATAAGTATTTATATAGAATCTCCCAACCCCTGCCAAGTCATATGAATTGAAGAGGCAAGAGATGTAGCACAAGGTAGGTATGGAGTACATATGTGTTCTATGTAAGGTCATAAGTGGAAAACTAAAGATTCAATTATATAAACCTAAGATGAAACCATCAGAGAATTCAAATGTCACTTATATATGAAGTTACCTTCATATGTGTGTATATATAACCTTACATGCAATTTAACAACATTTATTTAGAGATTTAAAAAGAAAACACTACTGCATTATGTGTGTGTGTGTGTGTGTATAAAATACATATGTACATTTAAGTCAGAAAATTCTGATTTCAGAAGTGCTAATCTGGAAAATTTTGAAACAATAAAATGAATTTTTTTTCACTTAAAGGAATGCTCAAAACAAAATAATCAGCTACTTTAAATGCTCTAGTAGAGTCATCCCGCATATACACAAAACAGACAAATGACTAATGACATCAGCGCTGAATGAATTCTTTACCCAAGTTTTACTTAAGCAAATATTCAAATCTCTTTGTGTAGCCTGAATATAATTTGGCTACATGAAGAAGGTAATTCAGGCTCTGGCAGTATATGAGGGAAGGCAGAAAATAGTGTGACATTGACATTAAAAACATAGCCAATGACAACACACTCAGATCAGCCTCATGACTGGATCGAAGTAATCTTAAAGATTATCTTTCCAAACCAGTTTCATTTCTCAAATTGTTACTATGCTAGAATTATTTAGCAGTTTTGGATTTTTAAATATATATGAGTATACTAAGGCAATGAATATTTCATAATTTCCTCTTTGCTTAGATGCTATCAATTTAATAACATTGATGTAGAGATTTAAAAAAGAAAATACTGATACATTAAATATACACAGATTATCAGAAAATTCTGATTTCAGAAGTGCTAAGATGCAAAAAATTAAAAACAATAAAATGTTTTATTTTTCTTTCACTTAAATGCTAAGGAAGAGAACAGTCCCCTACTTTAGGTGTTTGAATGGAGTGATCACCATCCAGTACCTTATCTTTTTTTTTTTTTTCAAGATTTTTTTATTTATTATTTTTAGAGAGAGGGGAAGGGAGAGAGGCAGAGAGAGAGAGAGAGAGAGATCAATGTATGGTTGCCTTTCACCTGCCTCCAGCTACGGATCTGGCTGGAGACCTGGCTTGCAACCTGGTTAGGTGCCCTGGCCGGGAATCGAACCAGTGGCCTTTGGGTTTGCAGGCCAGCAGCTTATCCACTGTGCCACCAGGCAGGGCTCCAGTACCTGATCTTTATCCTCAGAGAGATGTCTTATTTTTTTCCAGGGACTTATGCAGGGGGTTTAGGTTTCAGATGTTCAAATTGTACTATTCAAACTCATAGTCTTAGGCTCCAGGATGATTTACTGCTAGTGGCTTCTCAGTACAATATTCAGGGTACCTATCTCTTATGACACCTTAGGAAAGCAAATCAGTTAAGAAGTTTGTGTGGTGAGCTTTAAATAGTTTATGTTTTTAATGTTGGATTGTTGAGTCTACAGCATGGGACATGGATTCAATGTCCACTGGTGAATGGGCTGAATAGTTTCATAAGAATCATGTAGAAAATGTTTACACTTCAAGAGAAACATAGATATTCTCTATTTTCTTGAAACACATGAAATGCAAAATCTATTTTTAAGCTGATTTGGTTTTTCCATTCTAGATAGATACATAGGCAGGGAGAAAGATTTCACTACAACAACAACAACAACAACAACAAAAATACCCCACATGATGTAAGCATGATAAAAAATGAGAACTGACCTGAAGCTTTAGCATCAGGGAGATGATATGAGCTATGATGGAAACCATGGTGAACTAGTGAAATAATTTTCTTTCCACAAAAAGCAACTGTACTTAACTGTTGCCTTGTTGGAATTTGAACTGGAATTTTTTAAAAGAACATCTGAATTGTAATGTAAAATTCCTGATTTTTAAAAAAAGTAGATTTAGTTTCTAAAAGCTACCAGGGCAAACAAAGCACACGTGGGGGCCCTACCACCCAAAGGACCACCTCCATAAAATTCTCATCTAGAAGAATACTGCTGTGAGGTGAATGTTTGTGTTCTCCCAAATCCATATGATGAAATCCTAACACCAAAGGTAACTGTACTCAGAGATGGAGCCTTTGGGAGGTGCTTGAGTCATGCGGTGGGGCCTGCAAGAATGGAACTATGCCTTACAAAAGAGATTCCAGAAAGACTCCTCAACCCTTTCTCCGTTTGGTGGCGACACCCCAGGAAGTCTGAAGTCTGCAGCCCAGAAGACAGCCCTCTCCTGACCATGTTAGCACACAGATCCGAGAGTTCTGAGAGCAAACCCTTGGATTTCCAACCTCTAAACCTGTTGACTATAACTGACTGACTGTGTGGTATTCTATTATAGCAGCCAGAAAAGACTAAGATAGGTGTCCCAGCAGGACAATGTTTAAACTTAATTTCATGATCCAGAGAAGGCTCTGTCTCCTACAGTAACTATTGGAACATGTGGCTTCTTAACTTCTTCATTCTGTTTTTCTCTTGAAATTAACCTGGGTTTTGTTTTTCAGGAATTCATGTACAGCCCATTAACAGTTTCTTTCTAGAAACTTAGATACAGAATTGGTTATTTTATGCTTTGGTAGTTACTTTTCAGTCAAGAAGTTCAGTCTTTTAATGCTTTCAGTAGCTTAAAATACCAATTATTCCCTCATAGGAAGGGGCCTTGCAATTTTTGCAAGTGATTCTCATTGAAAGTATTACCTTCTTCACTTGCTTTGGCTAGCAACACATTCATGACACATTCATGACTCTGTGTTAGATTTTCAATTTGCCTAACCTTTTACTCAGAGTCAGAGAAATTATACTAACCCTTTCTCTGAGTATATTCATCACTACTCCTTCATTCTAGTTTTAGTAATTTTTCATGTATATTACTAACTTTCCGCTCTAAATCTTTCATGGATAGTCTTTCTGTGGTGGCACAAAGTGGAGTACTTGACTTTAAAATATCATTTGTTGGTATTGATGGCTGTACAGAGTCTACATATTGTTTCTTTCTTTCTTACCCCTCTTTCATTCCTCCATGCAATTTGAATGTTCAATATTTACCTGGATCTATCATCCCCTCAAATTTTATTGTTGGCAAGTAAAGGTGGTATCTAATTATAAATATGTTTGTGATAAAGGAGCAATTTTTCCTAGGGCGGATCCTGATCCTGAAAGGAAAACTGTTTAAATGCACCAGAGATTTAACTAAATATAAAAATTTCACCATTCAATTCACATAGCAAGTCATTACTCAAAAACATAAGGCACTGTATACAAAGACAGCTTATATTTACTATTAAATATAAATAAAGATTGGCATTATTTAATTTTCAGATCAATAGGTGATGTTTCCATACCTTTGTAATAAAATTAACTTTCTATAAATTTTAGTATTCCGCTTTGCTGCCTCAAGTACATAATTACTTCAACTTAGACATTGTGCATGTTACTGATTGATATTTAAACTGCATGTATATATAGTTTATTAGCCATATTCTTTAATATTATTTAAGATAATGACTTTAAAAAACATGAGTTATATTCTTTATAGAGAAGTACAAATATGACTTCTGGTATGTTATGAAAAGCATATCTTATAAGACTGAATTTTGTGAACCAGAGCATCAGGCTTTATGAAGCCAAATTTTATCGGTTTAGTTATATATTGTTAAAAGAATCATTTCTATTCAGTTTGGTATTCTAATGCAAATGCAGAAAGTTATTGTATTTTAAGATGACTTTAAATCTTTCATTATGGAAAACATAATGCCCAGTTTTCAAAATTTTGTATTTCCCTTAAGTATAGTGCACATTACTGCACACTACTTTTATTAGCATAATATTTTACTGTTCAGTGATAAATATGTTGTTTAAATGCTATTGTCTAATTGGGTAATATTGCAATGAAGAGCCCCCTGCATTAGGTATGAGTGTATAATCAGACCTTCTAAATGTATTTTTTTTGCCAGAGGCAAAATAAAATCTGTTACACTAGCAAGATACATAGAGAGACCAAAAAGCTTCCATTATTTACGATGTCTGCAGGAACAGCAGATGGGGTTCAATGGGGCAAAAAGAAGACAAACTAATAGAACTTCAGAGGTAGATCCTGGCTCACTATGAAGAAGAGGATTATAAACATTAAAGCTATCTTATAAGGAAACAGGCTTCCTTGGGAAGTAGTGAGATCCTTGTTATCTCATGTGTTTTAAAGAGGCCTGATGATGGTGGAAAACTCAAATATTTGGAAGGACAATGGCAAATATTATTTATAAGTTCCCACCAAAAGATGAGATGAGTAGGTATTTAAATTTAAGTATCTTTTTAAATTCAAGAATATTTATCTAAGCATATATTTACTGTGTTTAAAGAATTTCCCCATGCCTAAGGGATAAAACAGTGAATAAGACATACATAACATTCCTATTTCACAAAGTTTCTACTCTGGAGAAACCTGACAATAGACACTTACAGATATAGGCTGAAAGCATAGGCCCTGATTCTAAAGAGTATGAGGATTCTAAAGGATTCTATACATAGGATTCTAAAGAGTATGAGGCAGTGAAGGATCAGTAGAAAGTCAAAGCCCATGTTTGTAGCATCAGGAAATCTGGGGGGAAAGAAAAGAGGAGCTTTTAAAAGAATTTGCATGTGATATAAAACAGCAACATAAAACAGTAGTCATGATGATAAAAACATAACTTTTTTGTACTTATGTCATAATTTCCTGTTAAGATATTTGGACCAGATCTGATGGCTATGGGGGGCCACTACAAAATCTCAAGCTGGAGAGGAATCTGGTAGTATCTGTGTTACAGAAAGATAACCACATGCACAGCATGAAAAGGGGTGGACCAGGAGCAAGATGAGCTCTGCAGTAAACTCAGCAGGAAGTGATGAAGAGTTTAAGGTACTGGCAGTGGGGATGCAGAGAAGGGGAGAAACTCAAGAAATATTAGCCTCCCCCGAATTTGGTGACTGGTTAGTTATAGAGAAGAAAGATAAATGAATAACTAATAACGCCTCTTGGATTTCTACCTCCTTTCTTCAGCCAATCTGTTTCAACAGCTGGAAACGGAACAATTAAATAAGCACTTGGACTTCTCTTAGCACCAGAAGCAACTCAGTAAAGATCATGAGACACAGCCATTACTTCATCTACTAAAGCAGAAGAGGATCTCCAAGAATTCAATCCCACAAATCCACAGTGTTTTTTGATTACCAATTCACAGCTAGTTTAAAATTAAATATTATACATTGTTTTTCTTCTTTTAACCTTCACATTAAAACAAATGATCTGTACCAAGTGGCAGTAAGGTAGTCTTAGTCAACCTTATTTTTAAGTTGACACCCCTCTTTCCTCTTAGCATTTAAGCTCCTTCCACTGGATGCATATTAAATACAAACATTCTAAAGACATAGAAAGACTGCTGCATTGTTGAGTGAACATGATCCATATGTGTTTTGGTAAGCTTATGCCATGAAAAAGGGGAGTCCTTATATAAAACTAAATATACTAAGCTGCATTTAAAATGCATTTTCTGGCAATAATAATTATAATTTTTTGAAAAATTTACTCCAAGGGGGAAAAGCCATTAATTTTTAATATGACTACCCTACCATTAAGAGATCCTTGTTCCTATGCACAAGGCTGAAAATAAAGGTTGTATAGTAGCTCACTTGATGTCTACATTATTAAAAGTCAGGAGTTTTCAGGAAATCTCTGCTTGATGTGTCAAAATATACTGATTTGGAAGTGACAGTTTTCTGAAATTTATCTTCATGCAAGATAAGAACAAAGTGTGAGAAAACATTTTGGTGACTTAGACGATGGTGTAGAGTCTCATTACAGCTTAAGATAATATACATCTTAGTTTAAACTACTGTAACACAATAATAAACTAGGTGGCTTAAAATAAGACACTGATTTTTCATAGTTCTGGAAGCTTGAAAGTCTAAGAGCTAGGTGCTGGCCATTTCACTTCCTAGTGAGCCCTCTTCCAGGCCTACTACTTCTCATTGGGCCCTCACTCTTCTCACAAGGATATTAATCCCTTATTATTAATAAGGAAGACCCCCACCTTGATGACATCACCTAAATGTAATTAACCTCCCAAAGTCCCCAACTCAAAGCACTGTCACACTGGGGTTAAGGTTTCAACATGTGGATTTTTGGGAAACATGAAAGTTCAGTCTATTCTGCCCCTGGCCTCCCAAAATTTATGTCCTTCTCACATGAAGTACACATTCATTCCAACCAAAGAACCTCATAAGCCTTTTTCCACTATTAACTGTAAAGTCGTGAGTCCAAAATTTTACCTAAATATCATCCAAATCAGGTATGAATGAGACTTGAGTTATAATTTATCTTGGGGCAAAATTCCTCTCTCTAGCTGTGAAACTGTGAAACCAGACAACAATGTGCTTCCCAAATATAATTGTAGGACAAACATTGGATAGATATTCTCACTCCAAAAGAGAAAAAATAATTAAGGAAAGCAAGATGGGTTTCCAAGAAAGTTTAAAATCTAGCAAGGTAATTCCATCAGATTTTAAGGCTCAAGAATAATCTTCTGTGGTTTAATGGTCTGCCCTCTGGGTCCACATTGTGGCAGTAGTAATCCTGTCTCCTGGTCTGCTCTAAGGTTATGCAGGGTAGTCCTTTCCCCAAGGCTTCAACTGGAGGTTATTTTTTCTGTTGAAAACAAAGTCCCTCTTGAAATACATTGGGTCATTCTTCTTTCTTGAAGGACACTGCCTCTCAGCAGAAGAGTAACTCAATCACATCATCTTGTCAAATCCAAGGAGCTTGACAGTTTTGTTTCATTTAATCCCATCTCTTTCCCCTTCAATTCAAATTAGTAATGTTTTTGTCATTTTACAGATTTTACTCTACTTCTGAATGAGCAAAAGAATGACAATTTCAAACTATACTGTTATGTGAAAAGAAGCTGTGGAGAAGTAAAGATGGAACCAAGGAGGTTCTTTCAAATCCAGGCAACAAACAGTTGTGGTTTAGACCGGGATGGCGAAGAAGTGTCAGGATTATGGATACACTTTCAAAGAAGAGCTAACAATATTTCCTGATTGGAAGGTGGGGATAATGATAAAGAGAAGAATCAAGGGTAAGTCCATGTTTTGGCCTGAGCAAGTGGAAGGATGGTGTCTATGGGAGAGGGGCTGGGAGAATGCTGAGGAAATGGCAAGTTTGGGTTTGCATTATGTTAGGTTTGAGATGTCTTAGTCGTCCAATTAAAAAATGCAGAGTAAACATTTGAATGTGTAGGTTAGGAGACAACAAAGATTCAACTAGAGATAGGAATTAGGGAGCTCTGCTACAATGGCAAACCTGTTCCCCAAACCTCATTGGGTTAAAACAAGAAGTATTTATTTCTCACTCACATTACTTCTTAGTAGCTATATGGGCTTCATGCTGAACTTCTGTTCTTGATTTCTTATTTTGGCATCCTGGCAGAAGGATATGCTTGTCTTATTATGAAAAGCATAAGAGTGCAAATTGTTTACACATAAAGCTTCTACATAGAACTGGCATACTGTCACTTGCATCCACATTTCCTTGGCTAACCCAGTCAATCACATTAGCAAGCCAGAGAAAGAAGTAGGACATATGCTCCACCTACAGGGAGACAACGTTCAATGCTAGTCACACTGCAAGAGAAAAGAATGTAGTCTTGTTACAGGGACTCAAGGAATGAATGGGTGAGTACAACGGTGTAACCTACCAGAGATTACATAAAAGTATTTAAAATCCAAAACTAGATGAAATCACAAATAGGTGAATATAGCAAAATAAGAGAAATTTTCAAGCACTGAGCTATGCATCATTATGTCATTAGAAGGGTGACTAGGTGAGGCAAAACTGATAAAGAAGACTGAAAGAAACCTATTGGTAAAATAGAAAAGAGGAATGGGTCAGCTGGAAATTAAATATAGAAGGAATTCAAGGGGAAGAGAGTCATTATTTGTATAAACCATCAATAAGGTAATAGCAACTAATAAATGACTGATGGATTTAGCAATATGAAATCCCTTGGACTTAGACAAGGAAATTTCAGTGGAGGAAAGGGGAAAAATAGTCTAAATGCAATGGTTTTAAGAAAAACATTGAAGTACAATTGGATATAGTCAGTACAGATAACTTGTGAAGGAAGTATTAACTTCTGACAAACAGGAAATAAACAGGTCAGAAACTGAAGCGGGGGGTGTGGGGGGTGATTTCAATAATAAGAAATAATAGCCCTGTCTGGTGTAGCTCAGCAAATTGGTGCTGGCCTGTGAACCCAAAGTTAGTGGTTCAATTCTCCAGTCAGGGCACATAACCAGTTTGCAAGCCAGGTTTCCAGCCAGGTCCTTAGCTGGAGGCAGATGAAAGGCAACCAAATATTGATGCTTTTCTCCCTTTCTTCCTCCCTCCCTGCCATTCTCTCTGAAAATAATAAATTTTTTTAAAAGAAAAGAAATAATAGCATGTATGTCCTCTGACTGGGAATGATTCAGTAGAGAGGAAAAACAAATATAGAAGGTAAATGCACAAAATTGCTAGAACAAGGTCTTGACAAAAAGAAAGGGATCCAGGGTACAAACAGAGGGGCTGTCCTCAGAGTGGTACTTAGTGAATTCATCTGCATTATAACAATGAAGCCATAGTATGTGGGTACAAATTCTGGCAGGCAGATAGTTTGCTCAAGAAACGCATAGAGCTGTAAATTAAGAAGCAGTAGACTGGGAAGAGCAGAATAGCACGGTAGACTAAGACATTGTCGGGTATTACCTAGCCATACTGCTTAAAGCAAATTACCATGGCTCAATTTCTTCAAAGGTTGATAGAGATAATACTGGAATCAACTTCACAAACTTGAAAAGATTGAAATGACATGATGTATCTATCTTCTGCCAATAAAATATAAGCTCCATGAAGATATTGACTTCCACCATTTTTTCTTATGCCTTTAGGGCTTAAACATTCAAGACTCAGTAGGCAAACAACGAATAATGAATAAATAAACATGAAAAGTACTTACATGGTACCTGGAATATAGTAAGTATTCAATAAATGTGACCTATTATTATTATCACTACTTATTAATTTTGACACCATTTTCATTTATCAATTTTGAAGAAGAAAAGATCTCTTCCAAGGAATATTTCCCTGTGGTTAAAGTCAGTCTGCAATAGGGGGAGGATGGGGGTAAGAGGTGTAATTTTAAAAATCAAATTATTTAATAGCTACTTTGGGTACTTCCAGGTTGTTTCTTAAAAGTATCCATGAACGATTCTAGAAACTTTCCTGTCTCTATCACTTCCATTTATATTTCTCCTAAAATGATTTATAGTGTCTTCTACTCTCATTAATTTTCCTTTTTTAGTATGCAGTAACCATGCATTTGACAAATCAGGTAATCTAAATTCTCTATGGTATCAGAATATTTTTCCTGGTAAGACTGCAGTCATAGGTAAAGGCATGCAGGTCTTGAGTTTCATTTTTTTCTATGACTACCCAACCAAAATGTTTGATGACTAGAATAAAATAAATAAAAACTATATATCAAGTTCAATTATGAGTGATTTACTTAAACAGTTTCTTACTGTTACATTCAAATTTAAAAATGTGCTTTTTATGCTAATGCATGAAATAAAGCATATAGAATCAGTAGACATTTTTAAATATAGCTTATGTCTTGCATATCTAATCACATCAGCTAATGATCCATTGAATAATTTGATGTATCAATTAGCTCCATAAGCATTAAAATATTTGCTAGTATTTTTAGCATGTTAGTTCAGCCAACAGAATCATCAATGGAACTAAATTTTCACTGTATTATTTCAGTAGCCCCTCTGCCTAGTTTATTCATTTGTGACACTTCCATTCTTTTCAAATAACAATATTTAATGTAGCATGCATTTGTTCTTATTATACTAAGTTTTCATAATTGCTTATATTCAAAACTACAACAAAAAACCATATATTAGATATTACACTTGCATTATAAATATTTGGACTATGTTTACACTCACTGATTTAACTCTTTTGACATAAAGAATGACTTTTACCAAGAAAAGCCTAGAAGTCATTCACATAACAATCCAGAAATGATCATTGAATAACAGATGTTACTACTTCAATTCATTTAAAATATATATGCCACAGCCTGTTAATAGAAGTTTACTTACATCACTACATGTAATTCTTCACACTACCCGAGTAAGAATTTAATAAGCTTGATTAAATTAAATGACTACCCATGGTTACATGGCTAAAATATGGTAAATCCAGTAATAAAACTCAGCTATGACTAAAGCCAAAACACTTGTTCTAAGTCTGTGACTATCATGTTCTGTGTGATCACATCCCCAACTACAGAGCAGGTTATATGATACAGAAGTGAACAGCATAATCCCTACCTCACAATCTGGTTGGGGGACATAGACTGTAAAACCAATGCTGTGAATGAGTAGCTCTATGAGATAGATGACAGTACAGATACAGCTAAATCGTCAACACTTGGTAAACACCCATTGAGTCATGAGAATCATAACCTGTCATAACAGAACTGACCCTTCTATTAATTAATTAATTAATTATTTAATAGTGTTTATTAAGGAGAACAATTAAATAGTAATATAATTATGTTTAAAGTACATGAAAGGAATGTGATATCAAATTGCAAGGAAAAAAATAAATGAAACAGTATCTATTTCATTATTCTGAGTTTTAAAAGATATTTCAGTAGCACTACAAGTCATCAGATAAAATACAAACTTATTATTTTATGTATCATTTTTTATGCAGTTGTTGTCTGATCCCCAAATCAGTACAGTTTTACTCACATGTACATTAAACAAAAGGATGATACCATGCTAAGGAAAGTTACACCATCATTGGTGCGGAACCTACCGCCAACATTTTTACCTAGCACAACACTGTTTTTCTAGAAACCTCTGCTCTTGTTGGAAAATAAATGCAAGAGGACTCCAGAAAATCTGATCTAGCAATTTGTGAGGAAATTCCTCAACTGTTACATTAACAAAAAAAATCAGATTTCTCCTTCTGTTTCCATGCTTGAAGTTTTTTTGCTGTCACTCTATTACCATATTCTACCCAAATTAACAGCAGTGATGTGCATGCTACTGTATTACAAAGAAAAAATGGAAATCTAGGTAGGAAAGATCTTCATTCTCTAAACACTTGACTAGAGCAGAGAGACCACCCAAGAGGGAGGGCTCTGTTACCACACAGCAATCCTAGTAGGAAACCTGTCTCTTCCCTTTGGCAATCTAATCAATACTTTTCTTCCAGGAACAAAGAAGGAAAACAAACAAGGAGAAAAAGTCCATTTTATGCCTATTTTTTAGGACTGGTGAGAGGACTAGAAATAATGTATGTAAAGTGCCTACCAAAGTGTCTGACAGAAAACAGTAAACATTTAGTAGTAGATGGAAGAAATTATATTTTTTGAAATTCTAAACAGTTCTTTTTAAGTTTTATTTTCATGCTTAAAAGAAAACGCACATTCCTTGGAGAAAAATTTTCAAATGCAAGTGAACAGAAAGAATAAAAGCTGAAAACTCTTGAATTCCCACCAACTGGACCACTTAGTCATAGCCATGGGTAAAATTTTGGTATGTAATTTATCACTCAAGTTCTTTGTAGCCTGTATTTTGTACCTAAATATATAGTATAAACACCTTCTGATGTCAATATCAACATCATTTTAATGCTCTGTACCTGTTAGAAAGAAGTTTAAGGGAAGGGGGAGGGTAGGAGGGGATCCACAGTACATGCAGAAAAAGCTCATAAATAACTTTAACTGCCTCCCACATATGTTTTTACATCAGATAATGAGAGGTGGTCTGGAGAAAGATAAAAATCTGAGTTAACTTCACCCATACCTATGTTTAGGAGATCACACCCTCCCTTGGAAGAGTATGTATGTACCACCTTCTCCTACCAAATAATTATGCAATACCCTCACCTCACCCCACAAATTATGTATGTCCTCAGGACAGAGACCTAGTGCTTATGCTTTTCTCACCTGCCTCAGGTAGGCCCATTCTCTTCTCCAGGAACATATTACTGATAAAATCCCATTTGCATGCTAACCAACTTGCTGATCTTTAATTCTTCACTGCATCAGGAAGAAGAACCAAGCCTTTCACAACATACCAATGAGTGAATCTCTGTACAAATACCACATAGTTTACTTGATAGGTATAAATGTAGTTAAATATTAGCACGTTTGCTTCTTTTGAAAGGAATTATCTTCAAAGTGTGAAGTTTTCTAAGTGTAAAATTTATTTTTCTCATGTATAATAGTTACTTGTTTAATATTTGTTTTCTATTTGAGACTTGCAAGTAAATTTTTGATAGTTTCAGATATATTATTGTCTCCACTCCCTTTTCCCATCTTATAGAGATAGGCTCCATAGTTCCCCTCAGGGTTTACAGCCTGGCTGAAAATGGAAGCAGCTGAAAAAGCCTGTCCTTTATTTTTAAAATACCTAATACCACTGAGGGGACTGTGCCAGATTTCCTGGGGTGGAAAGTCGTAAGGTAAGAATGACTGGCACACTGTAGGCACTCAATATTTATTAAATTGATTAGAAGGTAAAAGCATAATGAGAATATTGAGGGGATAGTGAAGAGACTTTGCTGAACAGACAACATCCGAGATAAGATCTCTAAGAGACAGTGTCTGGCAGAGCCATGTTACATGAAGACATCAGCACCTGCTCAACAGGGCTTTGTGAAGCTGTAAGGACGCTGGTGAGGAATTCTGAAGTTACCCTCACACTTTCCTTGGCTCTACTTACCCTGCATTGTCCCTGTTTTCCTTCCTGGGGCTTTAGTCTACTCTTGTTACAGTGGCTTCTACTTACCCGATTTCTGACCTCCCGTGTACTGCCATCATTTGAAGTGTGTCTTCTTAATTCATGTCTGTTGGATGGCTTTCAGTCCCAATGTGGATGACCTGGGATCCCCAATTCTTACCTTGAATTTCTCCTGTTCTTTTATGTAGTAAAAATATTACTACATAGTAAATTTCTCCTGTTCTTTTATGTAGTAAAAAACAAAACAAAACAAAACATGAGATCTACCCTTCCAACAACTCTTTAAGTGTACCTTCCAATATTGTTAAATATGAGTATCAACTCACCACCCTGAGGCTATCTCCCTTGCAGCTTTGCACTTTAGGTAGCTAGGTACTAGATGTGGAGAGAATGTTTCCAAATTGGGAAAATAGCATGAGCAAAAGCCCAGAAAAGAAAAACAAAGGGAAAATTAGAATAGCATTGCACAGAAATTTTCAGTTTGATATGGTCCTATTTGTTTATTTGTTCTTTTATTTCCTTTGCCCTTGCAGAAACATCAGTAAACATATTTCTGTGTAGGATATCTAAAATTTTACTGCCTATAGTTTCCTCCCGGATCTTTATGGTGGCACGGTTCATGTTTAACAACAACAAACAACAAGTGTTGGTGAGGATGTGGGAAAGGGAGCCCTGGTGCACAGCTGGTGGGAATACAGGCTGGTGTAGCCACTATGAAAAAAATTATGGCATTTCCTTAAAAAACTAAAAATGGGACTGCCTTTTGATCCAGCAATTCCACTATTAGGATTATAACTAAAGAACTCTGAAACACCAATTCATAAGAACCAATGTATCCCCTATGTTCATAGCAGCACTATTTACAGTGGCCAAGTGCTGGAAACAGCCTAAATGTCCATCAGTGGATGACTGGATCAAAAAACTTTAGTACATTTACACAATGGAATACTATACAGCAGAAAGAAAGAAGGAACTCCTATCCTTTGCAACAACATGAATGGAACTGGAAAGTATTATGCTTAGTGAAATAAGCCAGTCAGTGAAAGTCAAATACCATATGATCTCACCATTACAGGACAATAATGAACAAAACAAACAAGCAAAACAGAAACAGATACATGAATACAATATGTATCTGCCCACTGAATAGACCTTCAGTGGGCAGAGGGGAGTGGGGAGGGAAGAGGAGGAGGCAAAGAAAGGGAGCAGTCTAGTCAAGGAACTAACATGGAAGGACCATGGACATGGACAACAAGTGGGACTGACTTTGTGGGAGAGTGGGTGGGTGGGGAAGGGGACAGAGGGGAGTAAAAAGGGGATGGATGTAATACAACAACAATAAAATGAAATTTTAAAAATTAATTAATTACTTTAAAAATAAAGAATAGCATTGCAGAAGAGTATCAGATGGAAGACCTAAATTCCATCTGAATGTAAGGTCATTTACATTCAGTCCAATTATACTTAAAGCAATATAAATTAAACTAAGCAATGATGGATATTATACAGTACTAATTAAAACTAAGTAGAAGAACACATTTTATTTCTATGATAGACAATAAAAATTATACATGACAGGACAATACAGGCAGAAGTTGCTTTTTGAGTTTGATGATATTAATATTTCTATAAAAAGACTTGTCTTGTTAAACCCATGCTACTTTTTAATATCTAGGAGTCATTTCTCTCCACTCCCGGCATCTGTTCATCTGTGTGTGTGTATAAGCATATGTATACTTCACATATGGTGAAATGGCTATTTTTAAAGAGTCAGAAATCTAAAATAAGAAGTTAGAAATTTAAGAAATACTTCTAGACATTATACTTTGGTCAAAATGATAAAGTTTAGAATTCTTAAAACCACCTGGATTGATAAAATACCTGGTTGTTCCATTTAATTTTTTTTTCTTCTCTCTCTCTCTCTCTTTTTCCTTCTTTCTTTCTTCCTTTCTTTCATTTCTAGAGAGAGAGGAAGAGAGGAAGAAAGAAAGGAAGAAAAACATCAATGCGTAAGAGAAACACTGATTGGTTGCCTCTCTCATGTACCCCAACTAGGGACCATCCTGCAATCCACAACTCAGGCACGTGCCCCATCCAGGAACTGAACTGTCCAGTGACCCATCACTTTGTGGGATAATGCCAAACTAACTGAGCCATGTTTGCCAGGGCAAAACACTTGATTCTTGACACTTAAAATATATATGTATATGTGTGTGTGTGTGTGTGTGTGTGTGTATATATATATATATATATATATATCTGAATAAAGCATCACAAAAAAGAAATATTAAAATTAAAGCAAAACTAATACTATTTTCCCAGTTAATGCAATGCTGCAGAAAACTGAGAAATTCACAGAAAACATGTTTTTATCTATATTAGTGCAAAGCAAAAATTGTGTTGACCTAAGTTATGCCATAAATGATCCATGGAACACCATGACGTACCCTCAGAATTGCAGAAGGTCTTAGTTGTAGAGACTACTGTAATAAGCACCCTGCTGACAGCTGAGTCATGTGTGGTGTGTTCTTAGTGTTTTCTAAACTTTACACATTTTTTGTTTGTTTGTTTGTTTGTTTGTTTAACTGGGAAGCAAAATTAAGTTCAGGCTCATACAGAAAAACCTTACAAGACTCCATTTCATGACCTGTAAAACTTGATGCTCAAAAATTAGGAGGTTAATTAGCTAGTGTATAGATTATTGAGGTCATTTATTTCTATTCTTTTGCTTGCTTGCCTCTTCTCTAACCAGTCAATTGTCTACCTGCATTTCTAAGAGGTAAGTCCAAGGCACAGAGAAGTCCAAAAGCAAACAAGTAAACAAGGCTATTGAATCATAGAACATAACAGATCAATATTGTGTCACTCCAACTTGTTATGTTAGTGCTGGTTGAAAACAACCATTATTAAAAAAAAATCTCAAAACAGAAAAAACAGATTTAAAAATATGTATTCTCAAAGAATGCTAAATTTTTTTTATAGAATGAACAAATTATTTTGAGTTATCTGTCAATTTCATGGACCTACCACTGTTTACCATTAATATAGAAAGCTATTTCTGGTGGGCATATTACTATAATGTCATGATTGTGGAACACTGAAGAAAAACACATAAAATGAAATAAGATTGTAAATTTCTTTCAACCCAAAAGGAAAAAATATAAATTACCTCCCAAATGAACCAATAAAGCTTCATTCCTCAGTCTTTCCTTACTAAACGTTAAGCTGAGCAAGACATAATTTTCAGACTTTTCTCTCTGTAAATCTTGAATTGGTTTTTGTAAACTGGTCAAAGTACACTCTTTGGGGAATTACTTTTACAGATCCAATTAAAGGGTATTCTACTAGCATCTTGAAAGTTCAGGTTTAGTAAACATATCCAATGCAGGTGACACTTCCAGAAATTTTAAAGAAAATAAGGTTATTGTACATTTTTCATTTAAAAAATATCTTTAAAAAGCAAAAGCAAATAATTCGGGTTTTGACAATGACATCTTAAAATCAAAGTAACTTTATGTGAAGAGATATGATGTCTATAATTTTTATATCCATCAAAATGATGTTGTTGGTACAAATAATACAAATAATCATATATTTGTACCAACAACATCACTTTCCAATAAAGAAACAGGGGTATTTGAGGCAGGAAGAGAGTGGGCAATTTCTTAGCGTTAATTGTGTACTTTGTGATTCTGTTAACTTGGAAAATGTTTATAAGCCCTAGCCTAAGGCTAGGTTCTGTAGAGGGTTCTTAGTTTGTACCCTAAATGTATGGTTTTATTTCATTTGGAGGGAAATAGCTAGATAGCCTCTGAAAAAAATCAGACTCCTCTTGAGTCTTATATTCATAGATATAACATTTACAGTGTTTTGAATGATATTTTTTGATCAATAACTTGGATCACTTAACTTTCAAAACTCAAAATTATGTACATAGATATTTATCACTTTATCATTGCTATGTTTGTTTTATTTTTGTTCCTTTTCCATTGTCACTACCACTATCCCAGTTCAAGATGTGCCTTGTCAGACAAAGATGATCAGAGTCATCCCAACCTATTCTAGTTCACTATATCCTCAGGGCACATCCAAGCTAAGTCTTTTATTATTCCTAAAACAAATCTATTTAAAGAAAACCATACTTCAGCATTCTCCTGGGGTCTGCTGAGGTAAACTCTACTGAGAGATCTCTAGACACAGCCTGACCATCATTTGGAACCATTTACCAACCCCATATTCTGTTGATAAGAAACCTGATTCTTTTTGCTTATAAATCAAACTCTAACCTATTCTCACTTTTCTGATTTTTTTCCTCCAGAATTTCCTTAGTGAGCATGGAATTCTACAATAAACTTCAGGCCATTACATGAAGGTACTTCATATTAGCCTCAGCTAATACCTGAAGTCTTAATGTTTTATACTAATTAATTATCGAGGTTTTGAATAGAACCAATTATCAGGAAACACAGTATAAGGAATATAATTCTAATATGAACAAAATAATGTTATTTTGAACAAAAGTGATGGTTTTAAATAGATTTGTGGGGTAACTCTTGACTGACCTTCTGATCTCCATCTGTCTATTTTATTTCATATTGGATAGGATTGCCTAGGGAATGGCCTTGGGACCTTCTGGATTGCTTTGTAGTTTGTTAGCTAGGACCAAGTGCTCTCTTTCTTCAAAACTAAACTCTCAAAGGGACTGGAACTCTCAAAGATTTCAAAGTGCTGGACAACAGGTTTTCTGACACTAACTAAATAGCTAGCAGCACCTAAACCCTAACTGATCATTACTATAAAATGCTGCCACATTTGCCCTATTTAAAGAAAACACTAGGTGTTGGAATTCCTCTCCTGGAATACAAACTGATGGAGCAATTAGCTGCACTATCACTCATGTGTTTCTTCCTACAGGACCATGAAAGAACAGGAGAACTCTCTCTCTGTTGGTGTTAGCACTCCTGCCTGCAAGTTCCCAGCTCATATTCAATGATGCTTACTGGAATACACCCAGCTCTTTACTCCACACTACGAGAAAAGATGGTGGTATAATTAACAGCCATTTTCCATTCTGCCTTTAGTATATACTGATGAAATAATAGAGTTCAAATGCATACAACAAAACCAAAGAGCATCTTAAATTCCTGAAATATTTCAATTATCACAGAGATCCGAACAAATATGCCTGATTCATTTCCAGAATTAGGTTTCAACCACTGTAGTAAGAATTCTTAATGTGTCCTTGAAAGATCAGGGATCCTTTAGGATGGTAAATATTTTGCTTAGATACTTCTAGGTTCTCAAATAGATTGCCTAAGACCTTGACTTTCCGATGCTAACCAAGAATCTAATAAGGTGTCATTGACATTACTTCTGTTATTTGAACCAGGTATTTTTCCAAGATGTGCACAAGATCAATTACTCCCATTCCAGATTCCAGGAAGAATATGATTCATTAGACATTGGTAAAATGTGATTCCATAATTCAAATGAAGTATTTGGCAGTGAAATCACCCAAACCAGATCGTAAATGCTTTAACACTCATTGCTCTCATTTATCAATGAGTTAGATTCACCTAGGAAATCTAGTTTAGTCAATTTTCTAATTTTGCTCACCCCATCTGACAGAGAAGATTGAAAATGAGTAAGTGATAAGACTGTGGAACAACCTGGCCCCAAATTAAGTGCCTGATACTATACTAATACACAGAAATATGGGCACCTTTGGTGGGAAGATCAAGGGACTTACATAAAATGTGCCTCAAAAAGCTCTAAATGGATTCTTAATTTGCATAGGTCTTTCGAGCTTAGAACAGGTATACTTACTCTCAGAAAAGTGAGCTCCAGATACAATGTCCGTAGAGACTGCACTTTCCTGGAGAAACTTTTGATAGGCAACAACCATAAGAGAAGGCACCTTTGTAAAGAAAATTCAGTCTGAGGTAGCTTCCATTGTGTGACTAGAAGAAACTTGGCAGCTGGGGCGTGTGCTTCTGTGAGGAACAGCATCCTGGGAGCCCAAACATTGTTGGGGTTATAATAGGTTCTTCAGGCTGCATGTTACATGAGCAGGTCTACTCATCTAACAGAGATGTACAGGGCTAGACAAGGGACTTAGGCTGAGTATATTGGACATATCTTGGAAGGTGTCCTTCAGCATAACAAGAACATGCTTATTTGGCTAGTTTCTATGGCTTCTTTCATAAAATGTCAAAATGAACACTGGTTTTACAGAAGTGCTGATGTTGAAAAAATCATGAATAGAGAATTTTGCAGGTTTTTATACACAGCCTTTTTGGGCACACAACTCTAAGTCAGGTAATCACCACCTCCAACATTACTGTCATTTCAGAGAAGTTACTCAAGAAACAATCTATTTGAGGAATTCCTACTTTGACTTAGTTCTCCAAAGTTTAGTCACAAGAGTTTCTAACCACAAGAGAGGCTAAAAACTAGGCTGTCACATTTGCAAAGTATCTCATGCTTGAGTTATTTTGTAGAGAAATTGTGGAAAAGGAAATTGGAGGACTATGGGACTTGCTTAAAATATCCTCACAACTATCTGTACTGAATTTACTGGAACATCAGGGATTGATGAGCTGAAAAATTTAGTCTTATCAAATTGTGAAGGGATTATACAATACTTGAGGGCAGCTCTGGCAGGGTTTAACTCTGGGTTTCCAGAACGAAAAGGTACCTGAAATAGGCTGCCTTCTACTCCTTCATGCATCAGTAGAATTACTTTTATGTGGTTTTTGAGTGACCTATAATAAAGAAGACCCCATAAACTTACTTAACAACAACTATTTCACTATGTTCTGTCCTCAAGAAAAGGTAAATACTTCATTTTGCCCCTAAAATTAAGAAATTTCCCAGATGTTACATAGGGGTTCCTTTCAGTCTTGTGATTTTGTAGATTCTAGCACTTGATAATCTTGACAAAGCTACAAAGTCAGGCCTCTGAGTAGACTGGGCTGAGCTGGTAATGTCCTTATTCACTATTCCTACATCCCAAAAGCACTAATCGAGCCAGAGGTTCATTGGAAAAGTGTCATGATGCCCTCTAGAAAAGGGCTGCCAGATAAATATTTTGGGTACAATTATACTACATAATTATTCATTAATTATCTAAAATTCAAATTATTCAGGCATCCTACATTTTTATTTCTTAAATCTGACAAAACTACTCTAGAATAAATGGACCTTAATCTCAATTAGAACTGCAGAATCTTAGCCTTGGAGGGAAATTTAGAATTACTCTAACTCAAGCTTCCATTCACTTATATTGAATAAAATTAACGATAAGACTATAAATACAACCTTTACTTGGGCACTTCTAGGAATAGAGGTTTTATTACCCTCTGAGCCAGACCATCAGAATTTTCAGTTATTACAAATTTCAGTTATTCCACCCTTTATTGTGCCTATATCTACTTAGAAGTAATGTTTTCCACCGGTTCCAAATGTGCCATGCAGATTTAAGAGAACTGAAGTTTCAACCACTTTGTATTTATCAGAGAAGATGAAGTCACACATATAAGACCAGAGTGTGTCTGGCTTGTTTTCATATGTTAACATCATGACATCTTTACCTAGCTAGCATCCTATCCAATCTTTCTTATTACAGATGAAAATTCCCTGTTGTTTTGTACTTAGTACTTTTCTCAAATTGTAGCCCATTCTAGACTGTTTGCTATTCCTTCATGATACTTTGTGATAACTGGGCCTTTCATCTTTTCTTTAGATCCTTTATTAAAAATCTGAGTTCAGTTAATTCTCCCTGTCCAGTTACCATGATCCAGTCATCATGCTTCCAACTTCCCCAAATATTTCATTTCACTGGAGTCAATGTTTTTAAGATGCTCATCTGTCTTGAGCCAATGTTCCTTTGAAATTCTCAGACCATACAATCATGCCTTTATCTTTTCTCCCAATGCCCCTCCAAAAATATTTAGCACTATAAATATAGTATGTCATTATTCTCAAATAACTTGGACACTTTTTTTCCATGTTCCCAGTGCTTTGGTATCACAGCATTCTTGTTCATTGGCTAAAATTAAACTTGTGTTATTATTTAAAAAAAAAAAAAACTTCATTTAGTTAGAGAGAGGGGAAGGGAGGGAGAGATACAGCAATGTGAAAGAGAAACATCGTTGTTTGCTTCTCATGTGCCCCAATAGGAAACTAAACCCGCAACCCAGGCATGTGCCCCAACAAGGAATTGAATCAGTGACCGTGCAGGACAATGCCCAACCAACTGAGACACACCAGTCAGGGCAGTAACTTTTTCTGCTTTCCAAAACATAAAGTTGTTCACAAAAATTTTAATATTTATTATAGTTTTACATTGCCTTTGTTTTAAAAAATCAGAATGAGACTTTCTAAAGCTATCTTACCTACTGATTCATGCCTTTTGCTACTTTTGAGTTCTGCTAGAAAAATATCAATATATTCCTTCTAAAAAGGCTCAAAATGTTACGTTAATTTGAAAATACAGTACAAAAACTATTTATGTGTATGTGATACTTTTATCAACTGCAAAATTCTTTCACATCTATTATTTTATATGCATTATAATTCTGTAAGGTAAATACAAGAGTGCTTATTTTCTTTTCATAGATAAGAATACTAAAATGAAAACTGATGAAATGCACCATTACATGGCTAGCAAATGGGAGATACATGGATTGAATCCAGATTTTAAAAACTTTCAAATCTGTCAACGATGTTAATTTTTGTTCTTTTTTTTACCCTGTTCGGTTCTCCTTTCCCCTCATATTCTCAGCCATTAGTTTTCATGTTTTATATACTGTCACTCCTTTCTGCTTCTATTAGATATTGCTTTAAGAAAATAAGTCAAAAATATGTCTTCACGTAACCTCTAAATATTTGAAGGGAATGGGGAGACATAAGACCTTTACCTTCCTTATAATATATTCACCTGGGGTCCCCAGGTCTTTTTATTCATCTTCCTTTATCTTCCTAATCCTTAGCAGAGCATTATGCTTGACCCATACATCCATGTGGATGTGCATGTGTGGGTTCATGTGTGTGCCTGCATGTATCAGAGGCTTTGTTAATGCCTTTGTAATTTGCCTACGAAATGGCTGGCTCAAATTTATTCTTCTTGTCACTGTGTATTCACCTTATCTCTTTGCTGCTATTGTATGTTACATGGATTCATCTGGCTTTTAATGTAGTGGTCCTAATTATCCTTCTTTTATTCATGCCTATATTCATATAGCCAACAAAGTCCAATAACAATAAGCATGACTGAGGGCCTCTAAATGGAAGGGTAAAATCACAATTCTAAGGACTGACTTCCATATGCTGAAAAATAAAATCAAATATATATCCTTCCATAGTGTCATGTAACCATCATGAATTAGTGTTTTGTTTTGTTTTTTTTTGTTTTTTCTTACTTTTAATAAATGTTTACCTAAATTATGTGGATTCCATGCTTTTAGTATTAAATCGGAATAGCATTCTGTCCAATTACTATAATAAACATTTATGTTAGTGACAGTAGCCTATTGGTTATAACCAAATACTCCAAAACATAGTGTGAATTAAACACATTAGAAACTTATCTCTTGCCCACTTGAAAGCATTGAGCAAGTAAACAGTGAGACTGACCCCCACCTATAAAGTACAGTCTTGGTTCCAGGCCACTAAAAGGACCAATAAGCATGGAGGTGCATTCGTAAGTATTATTTCATGTTTAGGTCTGTAAGTAGCATGAATTACTTTTGTCCAATTCCATTAGCTGACACTCAGTCACATGGTCATGACTTTTTGTAAGGCAACTTGGCAAATGTCTAACCAGTATAGCCAGAAAGAAGATTACAGCATGGATTTTGGTCAGCAGCCAGCAATCTCTATTGCAACATAATTAGTTGAATCTGAATTTTGAAGTCAATTTGTTGGTACCTTCTTAGTCATATGAAAGGCAAACTTTAAAAAATACTTATTTGCCTAACTCTTGATCTGTCATTTAATACTATACTTGTGTAGCACTGCTTATTTCAAAACTAGACTGCCACATTGTTTTCTCCAGTGCTTTCTTTTAGGTGGATCAACTGGAGAAACATGATTTGTAATGTGTCTCTTTATCTGTTATCTGTTTCTTTCCTGGATACAATCATCTTCTACAAAATTTACAAATGCAGAGTTGACTTGAGAACAACTATAGAGCATTTATAAAACAAAATATTTCCTTTAAGCAATGAACTATTTTTAAATCAAAGCACCTTAAGAAGTTTCCCACTTTAAAGATGTGTATATGAAATAAGAGCTAGAACTCATACTAATAAATGATAATGTTATAATAAGGTTCTTGACAATGAATGGTTCCACTGATAGCACTGTAAGATTTGTCACTTTTTTAAAAAAGATTTTGTTCATTATTTTCAAAGAGAAGGTTAGGGAATGACAAACAGAGAGAAACTTCAATGTATGGTTGCCTTTCACCTGCCTCCAGCTGAGGACCTGGCTGGAGATCTGGCTTGCAACCAAGTTATGTGCCCTGACTGGGGAATCAAACCGGAGACCTTTGGGTTTGCAGGCTGGCACCTATCCGCTGAGCCACACCAGCCAGGGGAGGTTTGTCACTTTTTAGATCATATATTACTGATGAATTAAATGCCATTGGTGATATGTTTAAGAGTTATTGCCATTAGTTATGAATGTACAGTTGTTTAATATTTTAAATGATAGGGAATTTGGATGTGTTGGTAACAAAAATTTCTAACAATCCTATCATTCCTTTTTTTTTTTTTTTGGATACTCCAAGTAATTATATTTCATTGAAGAAAATATCACTCAAAAGCATGCACATTATTCAGTCCTGGCTGGTGTGGCTCAGTGGATTGAGCGCCAGATACAGATCAAAGGGTCTCCCATATGATTCCCTGCTGGGGCATGTGTCTGGGTTGTGGCCCAGGTCCCCAGTTGAAGGTATGCAATATATTGCTCATACATTGATGTTTCTCTCCCTCTCTTTCTATTTACTTCCCACTCTCTAAAAAGAAATAATTTTTTTGTTTTTAAGAAAGAAGCATGCAAAGTATTCAAATAGTGAATAAAATTTTTCTTCAGTTGGGGTTCAAGTTGGACTCTTCTTTAAATGGTGGCGCTATTATCAATTAATGTGACAGAATAAGTATGAACAAATCTAAATCTATTAGATTCACATGGCATTGGCTCTATGTATATAGAATTTATGATATTCATCACTATGGCCTGCACTGTATTAATAATTAACAATCCCACTTTTTAATAATTCTAATATAGCCTCTCTCTTGTTGTAACATACATTTTGTACATCTTCCATCTGCCTTCTAGCTGCTTGTCCTCAGTGTTAAGAAAAGCCTTAGAAATTAAAGATTATCCTAACTGTTGGTAAAATCTATCTCAGCAAATTAAAGAGACTACGATCTGTCTTCATCTATAACTACAGAAATTAAGATTTAATTATGCTCAAGTGATGAATTAAGAATTTACAAATCTAGCCCTGGCTGAGCAGCTCAGTTGGTTAGAGTCATCACATACTCCAAAGTTGTGGGTTCAATCCCTAGCCAGGGCACATGCAAGAACCAACCAATGAATGCATAAACAAATGGAACAACAAACTAATGTCCCCCACAACCACCACTACCACCATTCTCTCTCAAAAATCAATCAAAAGAAAAAAGAATTTACAAATCCAAATTTCTTATTCAGGGTGGGTGAAATATATAATCTTTTTATTTTCTTCTTCTTCTTCTTCTTCTTCTTCTTCTTCTTCTTCTTCTTCCTCCCCTTCCTCCTTCCTTCTTCTTCTTTTTGCTTCCTGATTGTTAACAGTCCTGATTAGTCTGTTAGTCCTTATTCATAAATTTTCTTTTATTTTAATTCTACTACAGTTGTCCCAATTTTCCCCAGTTTGCCTTTCTTCACCCAAAACCCCCACTCCCACAGTCAATCACCACACTATTGTGTTATCTATGTTTATGGGTCATAACATTTTTTGACCAATCCCTTTCCCATCTTTCCAACATTATCTCCCTCCACCTCCCCTCTAGTTTCTGTCATTCTGTTCCATGTCTCTGGCTCTATTTTGCTAAAGGAAACCCTAGTCCACTTGGTGAGAATACAGACTAGTGCAGCCACTGTGAAATACAGTATGGAATTTCTTTCAAAAACTAAAACTGAAACTCCCTTTTGACACAGCAATTCCATGCCTAAGAATATATCCTAAAAATCCCAACACACCAATTCAAAAAATATTATGCACCCCTATGCTCATAGCAGCACTATATCAATAGCCAAGTTCTGGAAACAACCTAAGTGTCCATCAGTAGATGAGTGGATCAAAAAACTGGAATACATTTACATAATTGAATACTATGCAGAAGGAAGGAAGGAAGGAAGGAGAAAGAAAGGAAGGAAGGAAGGAAGGAAGGAAGGAAGGAAGGAAGGAAGAAGAAAGAAAGAAAGAAAGAAAGAAAGAAAGAGAGAGAGAGAGAGAAAGGAAGGAAGGAAGGAAGGAAGGAAGGAAGGAAGGAAGGAAGGAAGAAAAAGAGAAAGAACTCATGCATTTTACAACATGCATGGAACTGGAGAATATTATGCTACGTGAAATAGGCCAATCGGTAATCTTTTTATTTTGTATTATTAAAACTGTCCTTGCAAGCATAACTTCTGAAAATATTGAAATGCACTGTGAAAATAAGCTTTACCTCAAAATGTCTTTAATACAGATTAGTTATTTTAGTAGATAACACTTTGTTTCCCTAGTAATAATATTTAAATTGACATTTTCCACTTGGGAAGGGTAACAAATAAATACTTGTCAAACCACAAGATCAGTGGCATTTTCCTCTTCTTTCATGTAACATAGTAAAGTGAGATTCATGGTTGTTAGATCTTTTTATGTAAGTAAAAGTCTAAGTAAAAATTTTATTGAAAATAAGTATTTGGTGATGCCAAAAATGGACATGGAAGCTCTGTTTATATCTTCCACTAATGCCAACCACCCTCAGTCAATCCACTACATAATAAAATCTATATAAAATATATACCAAATATAAGACTAAAATTACATCCTGCAATTACAACTTGTAGAACTGTTGCAGTCATAAATAGGTGTGAAAAAGTATAGCTTGATATTCAACACCTTACTGATGTAGTCAAACCTTAGCTCATATTCTTCCATTAAGCCTCATGCTTGAATCTCTTTGCCACTGTTAATATACATTTCATTGTCTCTGGCCTCCAGGTTTTGCTTCAGTTGTTCCCTTGCCTAGAATGCCCTTTTTTCTATTTATTTTATTATATTATACTTCAATGGCCACCTAAAATGTCACTATCTTTCAAAAAATTTAAAAAATAATCCTTCCTTAAGTAATCATGTTCTCTGAATTTCAGTGTATTAGAAATTCTTAAAATGAACTATTCACGGTTACAATTTAATATTTATTATGTCTCCTACTATTCTGTAATCACCTTGACATTATGCTTGGTGTTTGGATCTTTTTCAACCCTTTGCCATTCCTAGTAAAATATCTTGAACACAGTAGAAACTCAATCAAATGTTGAAAATATTTTATTTCAAACAATATTTAATTTTAAATATTCTGTTTGCCTTAGGGTGTTTTTTCATAGGCAGAAAATACTATGCTGCATAATTTGGTAAAGAAATCATAAATTCCCATAGTATTCTCGTGAAGAGAATACTACAGATCTCACTGATTTGTTTTCACTGTGATCCTGGCTGCGTGTGGACAAGAGCCAGACCTACATATTAGTCAGAGGCCTGCTGACAATCAGAAGTGGTGGCATTGTCACAACTCACTGAATTTGATCCTCCTCTGAAGACCTTGTAGCTTATTTGTGAGCCTTTTAAAAGTGGATGGTAGAATCAGGATTTTGCTTCTTTTGCCTTTCAGATTTAGTGTATTGGAGACAGTGTCATTCAATGTTACCTCTGACAGCAGCTCATGAGTGGGAAGTTAGGAGAAAAGACAGACAAGAAAAAAGGGATAGAGGGAAGCAATGAATTTTAAACCTCAATTATACATATCAAGTGGTGAATGTATAACATGCCACCTTTCTTTGCTGGAATCTTATTTTGTTTGACCTGTGTATGGGACTGGCAATAAAAAAAGAAAGGAACCAAGACTTATTTAAATGTTTACCAAGAGCCAGGCATTCTGCTAAGTGATTTGCATGAATTATTTTATTCCATTCTAACTACTTCATGGTACAAATAGAATCATTATCCTTTCTATTGAAAAGGAAATTGAGACTCCGGAGAATTTAAGTATAGCTACAAGGTCAATAGCCAAGTCAGGGTTCACATTTTAGCCCCTCCATCCCCTAAGTCTATGACCTCTCCACCACAACATGCTGAATAAACTCAGTATCGACATTTCCACTGTACATTTTTTCCTTCTGGCATTCTTTAATTGGGCATCTTTAACTTGCTGTCTGTACAGGCTCTAAACATCCTGAATAATTACATAATCAAGACATAATCCTAGGTCACAAAGTAAAGAGCACTTTATGAAATACTTTCTTGAGAAAATAAGGTGAAGTTAAAGCAAAAAGCACAAAAGGCTTCAAGTTTGGCTGCAGAGTCTGGCTCACTAAATTTAAACAGAAACAAGATGAGAACAAAACCCTCAAACCGAGGCAGCTGAAAGAGGCCAGATTTTCTAATTACCTCAGTAGAGTTTTGCTACTGAGAAGAGTTGGAGTATTACCCTATTGAGACTTTCTTCAAGCACCTTCTCTCCCTCAACTTCAGAACTTGCTAGGTATGAGATGTTTGAATAACTCTGAACCTACGCATTTCTTAGCAGAAAATAGAAAAGGCTTGATTAGAAATTTAAATTTCAGAAGCATTCAAAATTGTAAAAGAAAGGTTTCTTCACAAAGTATGTGCAGTGGCTTGCAGTGAGTCTTCTTAAACCCTTACACAAGGCAACCACACTGACATCCATGCCAGAATGGGCCCTTTGAAAACATCCAGAATGGCTGGACAAGTTTGGATGAGTACAGAGAAAAATTATATGTCAATTCTCAATTATTCAATGCCCCTGTATGTACTCAGTCAGTAACCTTTACTGAATCAACTGATTTATTCATCTTTGGCACATCCAGAAGGTAAAAAGGATCAATTTTTCAACATTTTTTTGTTGTTGAAGGTCCACTATGTTTAGAGTATTGCAGTGAACTTTGTAAAAAACATTGTAAAGCCTACTTTGCCCAGAAGACAGACTCGTAGACTTTAATCGCCTTTTAGTGAAATGGAAAACCAAAAGAACATAAATGTGTTCATTACTAGGATCAATGCACTTTGACATGACACACATATTTGTTATCATCGAAATGCACCATTGATGGCATATCAATCTTATCTGTGCCAAAGCAATGACCTCTGTTCTGTGCTCACCACTTGAGACATGCCATTGCTGTGGACCATGCACATTTTGTTTTGCTTACTCATTTGGCTTTCTTCCCCAAACACTCAAAGTTTCGAAAATAACGAGACCATTATTTCTACATATTAATGTATATTTTAGGTGCTTCATATGTTACAGATATTCAATAACTATTTTTGCATAAGTGATTAATTGAATAAATAAAATATTTTCAGAGTCACTTGGCATGTTCACAATCACCCCAAATTTTGTCCTTTAAAAGTCATTTTAGCTTCTTTTGGCTGGCAAGTGATACAGTTTCTTGTGTAATAGGAATTTTAAATGACTACTTCTCACAGAAAAAGAAAATTGCGGGTGATTTGAAGAACCAGCTTTGTTCACCACAAGCCCCTTGTGCAACACAACTTCAGGGCCACGCCCCACTTATTTTTTCTTCATATGTGCATTAAGTAGCTATGCTAAGGGCTGGAAATAGAGAAGCACCTCAATCCCAGGGATTTTACAGTCCAGAAGCAGAACAGCTCAATAAAAAGCAACAAATAATAATTACAAACCATGGTTAAATGGTAAAGTAGAGTTATGATAGGAAATCCCAATCTAGTCCCAAATAGGGATTAGGGTGATCAGAACCCAACTCCAGATCTTTCAATTGACTGCCTTCATTCCAATAGGCAACTGCACCATTTTTTCAAGGTTCACTACTAGGTACTCAGACTAAAATAATTCTCTAACTAATCTGATTATTTGCTTCCCACTAAAACATAACAGCAGTTAAACAGTGTATCTCAAAGAGTAGTTCAATCTAAGGTAAAAGTTAAGCAAAACGTATAAATGACCCATGGACATGGACAACAGGGTGGAGATTTATAATGGGAGTGGAGGGTGGGTGGGGAAAGGGAGAATAACAGGGAATTGGGACAACTATAATAGAACAACAATGAAAAAGTGTCAATCAGAAAAACAAAATGTCAAAAAAAGATATATCAATAGTCTATTAAACAACATAAACCAGAATTAATATAGTTGCAGCCCAAATTTTGAATTTTAACAAATTCTTCAAGTAGGGTTTATGCATACTAAGGTTAGAGCCACTACCTTATGCTGATCTTGTTTACTTAAAAACCACCTCTGAACTACAAACCTGGTAGTTTTAGTTGACATTCTATTGTTCTGAATTTAACTCAAATATAGATTTTTAATTATTTTTAACAAGGTGTCATATAGCCTCAACAGAAAATCATGAGTTAAAAGCCATGATAAGAGCTTTGAAAGATGCACTAGAGATAACTCAGCCATTCTCATCAAAGAAAATAAAGAAGATAACATAGGCAATTCCTTCTGACAGAAATTGTCTTTCTAGAAGAAAACATGAATATCTTTGGCAGCAACAATCTTTCAAGTTTTCAGCGAACTCCAAATTAACCTTAAATATATTTGCCTTCACATGTTTAGCCTATACATAAACTGAAATAAATGAGGACATGGCACAAGTGATCACATGCAACAGTACTTTCAATGACACAAGAACTGGATTTGGAATACGCAGCTCTGGTAGGTGACTCTATCATTTACTTTTTTACATTAAGTAGATCACTTAACCTACTGAAACATCATGTTCCCTAATCTTTAATAGTTGGACAATAAAGTATACCACACTTCTACAGAGGAAAATGGATTGAATAATGAACATAAACAGCATAAACTCTGAAACGATCTTCAAATGTGTAAATGAAGTAATAATCATTGTGACAAATGTGTAATACTTGGGCTTATAATGGAACATGGGAAGGGTCTTTGTTGATTAACTATCTTATAAACTAGGCCTAGGAAACAGAAATCTTGTCATATATCTATTTTTCATCACCAGAATAGCTGCCAAATATTAAATACACTTTAAGTACTCAATTCCTTCAATTCCCTTTATTAGAAAACATGTTTTCTATTTCTCAAGGAGAGGCCATTCATGAATTAAATTCCTTTCACACACAATATACAATATGACTCAAAAGTGAGAGCATTTGACTAAAAGAGCTCAAAATATAACATAGAAACTATGAGAAAACCCTTAGGGAGACAAAATAAAACATGAAGAAGATGTAAGGGGAGAAGAGAGCTGTGGACATAGGGTAGGGGAGAAGTATCTATTTTTTGTTCATGTATTTTTTCTACTTCCCATGACCTAGATGAATGTTAACCCACACACAGCCACAGAAATGAAAAAAACTAGATACAAAATAAATAAACTGATATTATATTAAAAGAACTGCATTCCTTTACCAAAATTGCCTGCCTTTTCTTTTCCTTTATAAAAATTTCCTGAATTAAATGTTTTTAAAAAGATAATATCTATTTTCTATAAATTGCTATAGGAAGAGAAATGATGCTACCTCACTTATTTTATGGGCCTAGGAAAACACTGATTCTAAAACTAAATAAGTAATGTTCATGGGTGTAGAGATAAATGATTATATAACTGAATATAATACTAATTAAAAATAACAGCTTAGAGATGAATAGAATTGGAAAGATTCTTACTCCTATTTTTATGTACCAGAAACAAAAATTCAACAAATGGCACATTAATAATTTTCTTTAACCCATCAGACAACTATGGTCTCAATACAAACAACTAATCCAAAATCTGAAAAGAAACAAGCGACTGCAGGTAAAAAAGAAAGACCAGCATTTGTTTACCAGGTACAGACACTACCAGATGCCAAGTAAGCTGATTATGAAGAGTCCACAAGAAATATTTAACAAATCTTAAAGGCCAACATTGGGACAGTGTTAAACTGCGAAGGCTCTGAGGACCTAGCCACACCAGATGTTCTGTAGTTTCATGGCTTTTGTTCCAGGAAACTCTCCTGATGCCAACTGGGAAGATCAGAGAAAATCCTAAAAGGGCCTCTTCCAAGGTGCTAGCCAGGAGAGAACAGAGTCACTTTAAAAATTTCATCCAGACATATCGTCATTCTTTCCCCTACGAACCCTGTAATCTGCAAGGAGAAAATTAAAACACAACAACAAAAACAGGTGACCTGCGAGAACTGGTACAGACCCACTGCAGGTGGGACAGGGAGCTGGACCTGCAGCCAACACCACACTCCGGCACAGGTCTTCTGTCTCCTCAGGAACAAAAGCCTCAATCCACAGTGTGAAGGGCAATACAATCCAAGCGATGGGGAAAGCACTGCAGCTGGGGGAGGACAACAGGGTTTAAAACAAACAAAAATGCTTTCTCTCTGGGGTCTGGACAAAACAAGAACTGCTGACTCCATGGTTACATCTGGAAAAGGCGCTGGAAGCATCAAGGAGACCTAGGTTCACAGTGCCAGCCTAAAAAAAGCTTAGAGTATAAGAAAATCACAAATTCCCCTAATTGTCCTCTATATTCACCATGCTAGTGAATATAAAGTAAAATAACACATAGCATACAGCACAACACTTACCTAGATTAACACAACCTCCACACTACAGGTTTAGCAGGAGGAAAGATATGCTAATTTCTAGGGCTACAAAAAAAAAAAAAAAAGAAAAAAAACAATGAAACAAAGCAAAACAAAGCATAACAACACTACTTCAGTATCTACTTTCTTACAGCATATTATACTTTCAACAACAACAAAAACAATCACAAGGCATATGAAAAAGCAATGGAAAAAATTAGAGACAAGATCCAGGTCAGATATGGCAGATTTTTAAATTAACAAACAGGAAATTTAAAATAATTATAATTAATATGTTACAGGCTATAAGGGACAAGGCAGAAAACAAACAAGATTGAGTAGATAATCTGAGAAGAAGAATGGAAATTTTAAGAAAGAATAAAAAATGCAAGAGTTAAGCACATTAAAAAATAATAATAAAAATAAAGCTTTTGCCTCATATATCACTCAAAGAAGGCATCTGTGAAACTGAAGATAGTTCAATAGAAATTATCTTAATTTAAAGATAGAGAGAAGAATGAAAATACAGAACCAAACAAAACCACCACAGAAGAATATAGCTATTACTTAAGAGCCGTGAGGCAATATCATACAGATTAACATTTGAGTAACTGGCATCCCTGAAGTAGACAATGTGAATAATGGAGAAAAATATATTTAAAAAAATAACAGCTGATAAATATACAAACTTAGTAAAAGACATCAAATTACAGAGTTAAAATCTTTGGGGACACCACCAAGAAAACACAAAGAAATGTACTTTTTCAAATGGCTAAAAACAAAAGTTAAAAGAAAAATCTTGAAGACAGCCAGTGGAATAAAAATGTGACAGAAGAACATGGATAAGAATTACAGTAGGTTTCCTATTAGAAACCAGGCAAGCAAGCAGATAGCCAAAAATAGTATCTACAAGTTAAGAATAAACAACAAGCAGACAAAAATTTGTCAACCAAAAATTCTATACCACCAAAATATAGCCTTTAAAAATGAAAATGGGTCTGGCTGGCGGCACAGTGGATAAGGCCTGTGAACCCAAAGGTCACTGGTTCAATTCCCCAGCCAAGGCACATAACCAGGTTGCAAGCCAGGTCTCCAGCCAGGTCTGTAGCTGGAGGCAGGTGAAAGGCAACCATACATTGATGTGTCTCTCCCTCTCTGCCTCTATCCCTTCCCCTCTCTCTAAAAATAATAAATAAAATCTTTAAAAAAATGGAAACGGGGAAGCAAAAAGACTTTCTCAAACTAACAAACACTGACTGATATTCATTGCCAATAGGCCTCTATAAGAAGCAAAAAAGGAAATATAAAAGTAATATGATATGGTTCAGAAACTTGAATTTACAAAGACATGAAGAACACTAAAAATGGAATAAATAATGATAAGATGTTTATCATGTTTGTATTCAAGCTAAAAGGTAACTTTAAATCAATAGCAAGAATATAATATGTATTTAGTAATATATGTGCAAAAGAAATGTATGATAAAAATAGCATAAAGGATGGGAACAGGAACTGGGAATATAGTTTATAAGGTCCTTACATTACACAGGAAGTGACATGCTGTATGGGAAGATCAAGAAAGATTATTTTTAAGTGTGTATTATAAATACTAAGAGTAAAACACTAACAAGAAAGAAAGAAAATGTAAGCCAGAATGGAAAGGAAGAGGAATGGTGGAAAAAAGGAAGAGTAGGGAGGGGAAGGGAAAATAATCAATAAGAGGTAAAATCAAACAAAGAACAAACGTCATAAACAGAAAACAGCTAGCATGATAGTAGATTTTGATCCAACTATATAGAGAAGCAATTGAAATATGAATGGTTTTTAAAAAGCAGCAAAATGCATATATTATCAGATTGTAAGGAAAAAAAGTAAATCCCAGCTAACTGTAAGTTATCTACAAGAAAGCCAACTTAAAAGTTAAATCTTAGTCTAAAACTACAATGATGGAGAAAGATATACCATGAATACAAAACATAAAAGAAGTTGTGGTAACCTTTTTAATTCCAAAATAGTCTTAAAAACAGAAAAATTCTCTGATATGAATAGAAACATCATGTAATTATAAAGGGATCAATTTTCTGAGAAGAAGAAACAGTTTTAAATGTACATGAACATAACAAAAGAACTTCAAAATATATCAAAGACTAATAGACCTGAAAGGAAAATATTAAAATTCCACAATTATGGTTGGAAATTGCAACACTCTTCTTTCCTTTAAGTATACATAACTTTAATAACATTATAGACCACCCAACCCTAATAGAAATGTATAATTCACAAAAAAATAGCCTAATACACATTTCCCTCAAGTGCACATGAAACATTTAAATAATACCATGTTCTGGGCCATATATAGAACTTGAACAAATGTTTAAAAAAAGGAATAAAACATAGTACATTTTCAGACCATTGGGTTATATTCTATAACCACAACACAAAGCATTAATCCAGAATATATAAGATACAACCTGAAAATAAACAAGGAAGACAGAAAATCTGAAAGAAACAGTGGACAAAGTGTTGGAAAGAGGCTCATATTCACCACTAACACCAATTTCAAATGACCAGTTTTCAAATTGAAAAAAATCAGAAAGTTAGATAGTAACAAATGTTAGAAAGTATTATCATGAAATTAAGATGCCAAATTTTGCTTCTAGACCAGTAAATGGATCCTGCAAAGCAATCAGGAGGCACTTAGTGAAATTGTAGGTGCCAGTGACATACAAAACTCTCCTCTAGTAATATTGTTAATGACAGGAGAGAAGGTGAGTGAGATGCAGCATGTGTGAGACAGAAGTCAAAGCAACAGTCAGAAGAATAAAATGAGATGCACAGAGCGCAACAATAAATCATAAGAAAAAATAGTGTTAAGACAAACCTATAAAACAGAATGAAATGATTCAACTGTTTCATGTAAATTGAAAATACATGACCACATACATAAACTGAGTAACACTATATACTTTTTCAAATATACATTTAACTTAAAATCTGAGTATGAGTGGAGAGGGCTGCGAGTGAAAATAAGAAATCAAATAAAAGTATTCATGAAAAAATAAAAAGAATGAAGCCTTGAAGAGACTGACATCAGAAGAATATAATGACTTTCTACACAGAAAGGAAAAAATGTGCTTGTGTGTCCATGCTTCTCAACACTTCTGTAACATTCTGTTCGTACATCTTATATCTGAACTATTACTCCTTCCCCAAGTGACCATCTAAAATATGAGGACATCGGCAGTATTCTGAGCATGTCCTTGGGATTACCTCCTTTCTGCCCATCAAAATGGATATGGCATTCTTTGGGGAATATCAAAGGATCATTTCATCACTACATTTTTCCCTCTAAAGAGAATATGTTTATTTTTCATGATGTGTATGACACTCTGCCAAGACTCATCTTGTTTTAAATTGAAAAATATGTCAAGAATCATGATTTGTTTTTTTGAAGGTTACAAAGTAAAAATGTTTCTCATTTCATAATAATCATTTGGTGACCACTGAGTAACTGTATCTCCTAGTGTCTATGAATAATCTATTTACAAATCCCTCAAAGATTGATTTTCTACCTACACATACACTCACTTTTACTCTTTTGCAAAAAGTGCTGACACCTATATTTATATGTTCAATTTCTATTAGGAATTATTTAAGGAAAGAGTGCCATCATAAAGCTTTCTCCATGGAAGGAGATAAGACATACAAGAATAACTATAAAAAGAGTAATGTGCCCTTGCTGGTGTGCCTCAGTGGATTGAGAGCCAGCCAGCCTGTGAACCAAAAGGTCACCTGTTTGATTCCCAGTTAGGGCCTCGACTGTGGGCCAGGTTCCTGGATGGGGGTGCAAGAAAGATGACCGATCAACGTACCTCTGACACCTTGCTGGTTCCCTCCCTCTCCCTAAAAGTAAATAAATAATTTTTTTTTTAAAGAAAAGCAATGTGTTATAAATGACATGCCATCTTTTGGAGGATGAATAAATTATTAAAGAGATCAGTGAAGCCTTTTGAGAGAAAGAACATGTGGGCTGAATGTTAAAGTAAGGAAGGATTCAATTTGCTGAGATGGAGAGGAAAGATATTTCAAGTAAAGAGAACAACCGGAGGTAGAAAAATAAAGAACATGCACAGGAACTGCAAGTACTTCAGTTCATACAATATATTGTACAATATGAGAGTCATATGAAAGAAGACGGCAAAATTAAGTTGAAGAGCAGTTCACAGATAAAGGAATTTGAACTTGTGTAAAAGGCAGTGGCATATCGTAAACAAGTTAGGGATACTAACCAGTTACGTGAGAAAAACTTGAAAAAACGGAATAAAATGGTTATTATAACTGTCCTATTAAGACTTAATGACTATAGGAGAGGGGATGGGGTGGATGGGGCAGGGAAATGCAATGGGGGAAATGGGACAACTGTAATACAGCAACAATAATTATTAAAAAAAAAAAAAAAAAAGACTTCATGAAAGCCCAATATGAGATGTTACGAAAATAGAAGAGGAACAGCCCACATAGGGATGATTTTCTAGAAAATGGGTAGCAACTGGGTGAGGGAGATAAGAAATATGTTGAAATCTCAAATTCTTTCAGTCTAAGTGACTGGTAGTACACTTTATTTGTTAATACAAAGAATAAAGAAAGATTAGGTGGGAAATAATAATAAATACATATGTCTCTACCCCTGTTTCCTGCTAATATTTGATCTTTGACCCCAGTTCCTAACACAGAATTCCTAAAACCCCTGTATTTTGCTGAGTGGTAGGAGTATCTACACAGAGTTCCTAACCCCTTTGGAATGTCCTAGATGATAGAAACACCTTTGATTCTTATAAGCTGATTCTTAGTGGGTGTCTGGATGGGAGGAGGTCACAGGAAAGATTAAGTTAGATTAAGAATTGGAACTTCAACACCCTCCCCTATTCTCTGAAGAAGGGTGAGGGACTGAAATTGAGTTAATAATGGATTATGCCTACATGATGAAGCCTCTATCAAAATCACAGAGTTTGGCGCATTTCCAGGATGGTGAACACATGTATGTGCCCAGAGGGTGGTACATCCCAAATCCATGGGGACAGCAGCTTCTGAGCTTGGGACCTCTCTAGACCCCCATGTATTTCTCTTTGTATCTATTCATCTGGCTGTTCATTAGCATTCTTTAAAATCTTACTTATAATAAAATGACAATGGTAAGTAAACTACTTTCCTAGTTTCCTTGAACCACTCTAGCATATTATCAAACATTAAGAGTATGTTGTGAGAACCTTTGATTAGAAGCAAAATTGGACAGAACTTGTGACCTGGGCACCTACTACATTTTAATCAACTTCTAAAGTGGGGGACAATCTTGTGGGACTGAACCCTTAGCCTGGGAGTCTGTGCTAATTGTGGTTAGTGTCAGAATTTAATTGAAATGCAGGACACTGAGTTGATCTTGAAAATTGATTAATGAGGGAAAAAAATTAGCCCGTACATTTAGTACCCAGACAGTAGTAGGCAGGAAACAGGTGAATTTTGCCTTTCCAGAAATTAGGTTTAGCAGAAGATAAATAAATGTATTCTAGACATAATGAATTTTTGGAGCTTTAGCTGAAAAATTTCTATGATCTTTAACATATGGTTCCCACTGTTCCTCTGGACAATGGGAGGCATATTCTTAAATAAAAGTAGAATTCATAAGTTGAAATTTCAAAAGAGAAAGTATAGAATGAGTGGAGTCAAAATAGAGACTCCTAGAAATCATATACTCTTTGCACTAAGATTCAAAAGGAGAAAGTCAAAAACACTAAACATGATGGAAAGGTTCAAGAAAGAGGCAACAAACCATATCAAATCATGAAGACCTGGGCAAAGTAGAGGATGATAGACAAAAACTAATGAGAACTGATGACTATAAGATAACTATGCCACTTTATAATTATGTGACTTTAATAGGTCTTGGAGGAGAAACCATGTGAAAAGTGATGAAAGTAAATTGTGAGAAACTTCTGTCCATGTAGATATTCATCATTATAGATGATAGCAATTTAAGAAAAAAAGAGAGTATTCAACAACACAAAAAAAAATGCTGAATGTTGAAGACATGATGTTTGGTTGGCAAACTGGAATTTCATGAAAACGTTTTCAGGTTGAAGATAAAAATCCAGTCCAAAAGAGGAGTAGAAATATGTAATTATAAACTGTAGTTGCTGATAAGCAAGGTCATAGGGAAGATGAAGGAAAATTGAGAGAATAACTAAAGTAAAATACGTAAGAAATCTTGAAAAAGCAATTAATGGGCAAGAAAAAATCCTCACAAAGAATATGTGAGTTCTTTATGAAGAAAATATTGAAATGATTGAAAAAATAATATGGAAAGATGTATACATGTTTTTGGATAGGAATATTCAATGTTATTTATGTAATATAATCCCAATTTTAAAATATAAACAGGTTTATTTCATTTTGGGGAATTAAGATATGCAGATTCTAGAGTTCAGATGGTAAAACAAACAAGGAAAAAAATTGGGAAATTTATTTTAAAAGACAAGAAAAATATGTGAACAATAGCCTTGTCAAATGCTAAAATGTTTTCAGCTACAATAACTGAATCAGTGTAGTACTAAACATGAATATATAATGTCAACAGCATAAAAACTCTAAAAATAAACAATATATTTGAAAGCTATACATATGATAAAGTGGCATTGCAAATTCTTGTAAAAAGATGGATCTTTTAAATAAAAGATGGCGGGGCAACTTGATTGATATAGGTTGCCAACTTGATTGCTTTGATTCATCTTTCTTTCACAAGTATTGTACTTTAATTATTCTTCCAACCCTTTTCTTTTTAACTTATGACTCTGCCTCATCAGTCCAACAGTATAAATTATCAATAACTCAAATATGTAAGTATATAAAATAAATGTACATAAATTTACTAAAAGTAGCCATGAAAATTTTAAATAATTTCACTAAGAAGCATTCTGTTCACCAAACAGACTTTTCCAAAAGTAACTTTTTATTAAAAAATGAATGGCAAAGTCCTATAGGAATAGTACCAAAAGACAAGCAAATTACAAAAAATTAATGGCAACTAATATTACAAGCAATGTGCAAATCTCCAAATCTTTTAAGAACTCCCTCAAAAATGGACAAGTATATAAAATGATAATTCATCAAAATGAAAATATGAATGATTCTTAAACATGAACAAATTATCAATCATAGAAAGAGAAAAGTCAAAAATATAATGAAAACATCTTTTTCCCCTCAATAGATTGGTAAAGACTCCAAGAATTAAAAATACACTATGTTGAAAGGGGATGGTGCAAAGAAATGGGTATTCTCACCTATTGTTAGTGGAAATGTGTGTGACAGTATAACTGAGAGGAAAATTTGAAAGCATCTATCAGAATTACAAGTGTCCATAATTTCTACCTTAAGCTATACCTGCACACAGACACAATATTATGTAAAAGCTATTTGTTGCAACATTGTTTATTATAGCCAAATTAGCAAACCAAATGTTCCTCAACTTTGTAAACATCCTATGATGAAAGCAGATTGCTTTCACAATGATGAAAAATGCAGTAACTATTTTGAGAAAACACAAATATATCCTTTTTTTCTCAACCACAGTTCACATTCAGTCCCATTCTGCACCAGTTTTAGATGCACATCAAAGGGGCCAGAAACCATGCACTTGACCGAGTGGTCCTTCTGCTGCCCCAAGCACCCACCTGGTCCCATGCCCCATCATCTTAACATCATTTCTCTGTAGCTATTCTGCAACTATGAATTTGTACTGTTTAATCCCTTTACCTCTTCGCACAGGTCCCAAACCCCCTCCCGTCTGACAGCTGTCAGTCTGTTCACTGTACCTATGAGTCTGTTTCTATTTTGTTTGTTTGTTTTGCTCATTTACATTTTACATGTAAGTGAATCCATATGTTTTTTTAGCCTATGTCAACTTCTTAAATTCTCCTTTACATATACTTTTTCTAGACTAATGACTACTATGATGAAAGTGTCAATCTGATTATAAATTAAACTACTGAAAAAGACTTTTAAAAAGTAAGATTTAAAATACACCTGTTGTTTCTTTAATAAAATATGAATTGAAAATTTGTGTTATCTAGAATTTTCTGAATTTCATTAGTAACATGGAATGACAAATGTCACACATGCAAAAAATGACATTAAAGATTTTTTTTGCAAAGAAATACCTACACCTTTTTCATCTTAATCCCTTTGTAGTACTACAGAATGAGAAATCTGCTTCAGAGTAGAAGTTTCCAAATGCAAAAAAAGATTCACTTATGACATATTAAAAGAGAGAAGATAAGGACAGCATTACTTGAAGAAAATATTCAACAGTGATTGAATTACAAAGGAAATTCAGTTCAACTTTGATCAAAGATCCAATTAATTAGAAAACTGTTCTCCAGGCATTCTATTTAACCATGTTTTTATATGCTACAATTTAGTTATAAGAAATATCTACACTCCATTTTCCAAAACATTCTATTTCTTAACAGATCATCTTTTCAGTAATGCCCACCAAAGGCAGCTGTGAGTTTAGTAACCAACCTTAGAAAAAGATTTGAGATTTTTCCAATTGTTCCTGGCTTCTAATTCATACTGCATGAATCTGTGTGGGTGGCCCACTATAACAAAATACCATAGACTGTGTCACTTTAACAACAGAAAATCTATTTCAGAATTCTGGTGGCTGAAAATCTGTGATCAAAGTGCTGGCAGAATCGTTCCTAGTAGTAAAAGCCCTCTTCCTGGCTTATGTGTCCTGTCTCACTATGTCCTCACATAGAGCTTTGGTCTCATCCTCTTCTTATATTAATTGTTGTTATAATTGTTCTAACTTTAATTCCATTATGGGGGCTCCTCACCTAAACTTAAACCCCATCCCCTAATAAATTACATTGGAGGTCAGGATCTCAACACGTGAACTTTAAAGAAACAACATTTAACCCATAACACATGCTCTGCAATTATATTCAATTTGAATTCAACAAAGAACCTTGAACACATTTCTATGAATCATTTCTTCATATCCATTGTTACTGTGCCCAGTACTATTGAATATTTTTTAATAGTTTCATATACTGCTGTGCATGGGACCCACCAGGAGGATCCTGTGATCTAATCCAAACATACGAGTATAAATTATTGAAAGCAATTAACTTGGTATCTCTACAGATAAAAACTATTGATAGAAAAAAATCTCTTCCTATATAATCTTATATTGGAAAGTTAAAACAAACACCACTTTAAAGCAAACTCCTTTATAAATGTATAACTAATTCTTGATTATTATACCTCTGATCTCTTTTGGAAATCTAATGAAATCATCAGGTCATATTCATCACATATTAATTGTTCACTATAACCATACATTTGTTAACAAAAATCAGGAATGCATGATTTTGGGAATACAATTCATCATCAGGATGACATGGGCTCTTAGAAAACTAATGACAATTAAATACCCAATAAGAATTTTTTTCGTAACTTTCTGTTTTATGAGTTCTTAATACTGCCTATGCTATTTGTTGTCACATTTCAGAAATACCAAATAAAAGGTAATGTATAGACAAGAACAATAATAATAATTAACCATTATTATTATTTATAAATGTAGAAAGGTAAAAATAAGTCAGAACTCTGCATTCTGAAAAACTGAGGTTGAAATATTATAAAGAATACATGAGTAAGGTAAACATGAGTAAATCCTAGATAACTAGAAAGTAAATCCAGAAAATATTGCCCTCTCTGAAAATACATTACTGACTCACAAATGAAGCAAACCAGCCTGCCAAGTGTAGGAAAAAGTTTCAAAAAATGTTAGGTAAATTTATACATTCTAGATCAGCATCAAATTAGGAAGGAAAGTGAAAAGGTAGCGCCCTACCTCAGTGCTCCTCAGGCTCAGAACTCATCAGCCCTGTACTCATTTCATTTTGACTAGAAAAACATGATTCAGCACTCGCCCCAGAGAAAATGCTTCATTTTGGGGTACTTGTCATTTCAGGACTTGTCTTAAGTTCCTGAACAAATTAATGACAACTACTGAGGTACCACTGTATTTAGGTCATATCCCTATTTTATGGCACTTGACATCATTCAAAATAATTATGCTGCTTTAGAGATAGCATTTTCAGGGTATGAGGAATAAATTTCCAATGTGTGTTACATTGAAAACAATTTAAATAATTTGTAATACTTTATTATACATTATATTATACATTGTTAAACATATCTCAGGAGAATATATACAAGTGCAAAAACTATTATTTATTTCAGAAAACCACTCAAATTTAATTAGATGAGTAAATTAGCATTCCTCATTAGATGAAGGGTGTAAATGGAATATGGTCATAGAACTATGCCAAAATACCTGTTATCTATGTTAGTTGCTCTGTTTTATCAGGAAAATTGGACTTGTACCAGAGGAGAGTATCTATAATTCTCTATCAGAGCTCGATGGTCATACATTAAAGCATATCTTAGTTCATTATTCCTGGATAAAGGAAAAGTAGGGAGTATTTTGTAATTGCACAAACATGTATTGATGCCTTATTGGTATTCACAGCTTCCCTCGAGTTGTGGTAACCTAGAGACTCTCAGCCCTTATCATTTAAACCCGGATCATTGGCAGCTTTTCCTTCATTCATCTGGGGAAACCCTGTGTGTCACAAGAAGAAGAACTAGTGATATGCTCAAATCTCCTTCTGTCACTTATCCCAAGTTCCAACAATTCTGAATGGCATGTGGCCCAGTCGCAGAAATTTTATTCCACATTGATTTTTCCTTTCTTTGGGCTATTTTTTTTTTTTTTTCATTTCAAAACCTGTACCTAAAATATCACAAGATCAAGTACTAAAACCAATGCCAATGTCCCTGGACCCTCTTTTTGAATCAGGCTCCCTGGGCATTTAGGGCCTTTAAAAACATCAACTAATCATAATATTTATCCTTTGTTTTGAGACTGTTTTCTCATTTTAACTCCTTTATCTATGATTTTAGCGTTCTTGTTACGGTCTGCTTCTGGCTTTCCTCACAGACGTGGAAAGTGCTGGAGCAGAGTGGCCTATTTCTGTGATCTCTCCAGGAGCTTTGTCCCCCAGCCCTCTTCATCGTGAGTTTGTTCCGGGCTGTGGGATGCCTAATGCTTTGATGTCTCTCTTTACCAACTAACTTGCTTTTCAACCACGGAGCTTCATAGTCCTGTTTACCGCCTTCCCTGTTACAGCTCTTGGCTTTCTGCTTTAGTCGGCATGTTGGCAGACTTCTTAGCAACTTCTTGTGTCATTTCTTGCCCCTCCTTCTGTACAGATTGCTTTTCACCAATTTGTCTTTTCAAAGATAGCCTGTCAGCAGTTCAAAGTGTGGATTTATCTCTGGTCTCCTAGACTGTTCATTTTAATTATTAGTAAGAGGCAGCAAAGCTGACACATAAAAGTAAGGGACCACCTACACTGTGTCATTGAAAAGACACAAAGATTAACTTCTGTACAGGGTGCCTGAAATTCCAAATGAGAGAATTTAATATTTTAGCAGAGTTTAATCAAATTGCAAATATTCTTTTTGGCTTTCCCTTAGATTTATCCACATACACCAGGATGTTGCTTATCATATTATGTACCTTACTTTGTATTATACATTGTAATTAATTTTATTTTTCTGTGCCTCCATGAGACTGTAAGTCATATGCATTGGAATGATGTTCCCCCTACATCTAAGGATCTAGGATAGCACATGGTGACAGTACATCTAAATACATGGATGTTGAGTTAACAAACATAAAATATAGGTAGAGCTATCAGAAACTTACACTTCTAATAAATTCATTTTAACTATAACACTGATAAGTAAAGATCAGGAAATTGAGTCAGTCAATGCAATTGAAACTCTAAACAATGGCTTAAACACAACATGGTAAGCTTTTCTCATGCGATGATAAGTCCAAAAAAAGGAAATATGTGTGTTGGTGGGCAGGTGTAAGGAAAAAGTATAGAGGGGGGATAAAAATCAGGGAAGAAATCTAAGATAACTCCCATTGCTTTATTCATTCATTAATTCAATAATGATAATTGAGCCAACTTTCCTAAGAACAGTGTGTGTTTGGGATAATGTGCTGCCTATGTAAGATAAAATAATACACACATACTTGTTCATATTTATGCCAATACATATAGCCCAAGCATTACAGGAGGCAGCTTCAACAAGAAAACAGTCACTCAGTCATTGAAACGGAGGCCATTGAACCAAGTGGCATTCAATGTACTCTCGAATCATTGTTGAACAGCCTACTTCCTAAAGCAAATTTCAAGGACCAAGGGAATAACACAAAACATCAGATTGTATTAAGCAAAAAACAGGCCTGATCATACCATGTTTCCATGGTGAGTTACTTAGTAGACTTCAAAACAAATTATTAACAAAATGAGAAACTTATTACATTGGCCTCTGTAGCAATTAAAGAATAAAATTTGTTATCTAAAATATCAGGAAAAATTATTAAATTATAAGGGAAATAATGCTGGCTTCACAAAGCCAATCCAAGTAATCAAATACTTAAATAGAATAGCAAGGCAAACAGTAAAAGAATATGGCCCCAGGTCCAGAGAAAACCAACAGAAATGGTGAATTAGTTGCAAGAAAGAGCTTCTAAAATTAGCACTTTATTATCCTACCTTTATATTTTACATAAAGGTGCTTAAGGTTCACTAGCCCAATAGTCCTTGTTACTGTTCTTACCAGTTCAACCATGCTAATAACAAGGAATCTCTTACTGCAGTGCCTGGTATGAAAAAATTATAGAGAATAAATGCTCAAAGTCACTGGTTTCTGGACCAGTTAAAGGATCCACCTCCTTCTTTTCAAAGGATTTGCTTCTCTATGTTTATGCATTGGGAGATTATTTGACCTTAAGAACAACAAAAACAACACAGTCGCAGAAATGAGTAAGTATAATTAAAACAAATACATAAAACAAATACTCATAGTGATTATGAGTTTCCTTTATGTGTTCAGAAAGACCCTGATTTGAATCTTGGCTTTTGCACTTAATCAGGTTTCTTATCCTCTCTCAGGCTTATCAATAAAATAGAAATCCTAGCATCTAATTCACAGAATTTTGATAGCGAATGTTCATGAGGCGCCCAGCCCCAAATCTGACATAGAATAAGCCTAAAATACATATTAATGCAAAGGGTGGGTTCACAATATCCTGCAAAGTAGGATTTGCATTTCCATTTTACAGAAAGATACAAGCTCTGAGAGGGTCAGTGACTACGCTCCAGGGTCACAGTCCTAGTAAATATGAGAACAAGAATTCAGGCACATCTACTATAGTAGGTTCATTGCTCCGATTTTTGTGTGTGTTTGTCTTCTATATTTTAGAAGATATCCTTTCAACAAGCTGGGATTTAATATAAACATTGTGCTGATTTGAGGCTTCGGAATTAAATCAAAGAGCATACAAAAGAAAATGAAAGTAAATTCAGTCTATTGCAAAAAGCTCAGTATTATAAACCAGCAAAAGATTGAGTTTAGAACATAAAACCTATACGAAATAGTTAAAATTATCAAGATAATTTAGTGTGGAGAAGAGTGATTCAGGGGAAATACAATTGCAATAATCAAATTTACAGAAATACAGTTTAAAATATTAAGAAAATTTTCACTTTATAGGGATGGCTGAATGATTCCCAAAGGACTAAAAATTAAATACAAGGAAAAAAAGACAGTTATGAAGTAGGTGCTCTGTTGTCAGTTTTGAATGAGAACCTATGGGGATAGGGGTCATTTAGGGGATAAATAAAAACACTGTTTATGATTCAGGGATAGATTACATTATTTTTGCAAATTCTGTGGCTATAGGGGCTGCTGGGTTGTAAGAAACTGTCAAAATTTGAATTTTTTCACACCATGAATATTTCAAACACAAAATATAATGTCTGAATTTTCAGGTTTAATTATTAAAGTGCCCATGAATTTACCAAAAAAGAAACCATCCGTGGGAATTTGTCACTTAACAAAGTTATTACCACCATAGAACTTGATTATTGTGTAAAATTTTATCTCAGTACATAATTTCACATTTACTAATGACATGTTATTGGTTACTAACTAAAACAAGAAAAGATTCAAAATTAGACTATTTTCAAAATCTACTTTCAAGCTGACTGACCACTGACTACAGACATAACAATGAATAAGAGTAAGAAAAAAAAATTTATATTTAGAGATAGTCACACACCATACTAACTAAACCAAACTAGCATTAGAAAAGTGCCCATCAATATCTAACAGCAAAATGAGATTTTAAAAAGAATGTCTAAATATCTCATAAACTTTTCTCATAAACATATGGTGTGATTGTATTCACACCAGGGGGCGATCTTAACACTAAAATGATGGATGACATTGTAAAACACGTGGTGGCTTCAGCAGCCAAAATGAGAGGTTTTTCTAAGCATGTAGAGTACTTGCATCAAGTGCTCATCTCTCCAAAATGTTGGCTAGCGATACACACTTCTCTTTTGCATTCAACTGTTTACCTTAAGACTATCTATCGTTAGGTCTATCAATAAAACATTTTCTGCTGATAGCAAGTATCTTATTTTGGAAACATCTGCCTACTTAGCCTGGTATCTGTCTTATTCTCTCTGTGGTTGGGATAATTCTGAGTAGTAAACAGAGTGCTTAAGGATACATACAACTTTTAAAAATAGTTTCACTGCCAATTTTATTCTTTACAAAAATGTCTTACCAGACCTTCCTTTTTTCTCTCTCTCTTGCATAAAAAATGAGGGATTCTGAAAGTTACCCAAAATTGAAATTTATAGTAAAATTCTAATCTTACCATTATGGGCCTCTTTTGTATTTTCTTATTACCTGGTAGAAATTCTGAGGCTCAAATGCTCTCCTCCAAAAGTTGAAGATTTAGATTCCTAAAAATATAATTAGAAATTAGTGTGAGAATTCAAGAAAATAGAATAAGATGAGAGGTAAGTGTGGGCTAAAAATTACCCAGACTTGGTGGTAAATTACAAATGATATCTGCTTAATAAACTTAAGTTGAAAGGGAAGAATCACAAATATGTGACAAGAAGAAGACATGGCTACAAGTCTTTCTATAGTGGTAGAAAATGCAATTATAAACTTTTCTCAACCAATGTAGATGAGATCTTTTTTTTTTTTTTAATCAACTGCCTCCATGAGTCACTACCTACCTGTACCTAAGTTCAAACAGGCAGATTTACAGCCAAGGCTCACCTTTCTGTTGTTTGTGTCCTAAATCAAGTTAACAAACATATGAACGCCTCAAATCCTGTTGACTGAAAAAATTGCATTTTGTAACAGGAGCAATGGTATAAAGTAAAAATACACCTCAGGAAAGTAATACATTTATTATTAACTATTTTAGGCCAAAGTGTATATGGATAATGGAAAGTTCTACCTATCATGATACATATTTTAACAGTTTCTGAGGATGTAAAGGAAGAAGGAAGGAAAAAACACAGGATGAAAAGAAGACAGGCTACAGAGAAGAAAATCTCACAGAAAGAGTATGAGGTATGTCTGCAAAAAGTCCAACCACTGTTAATATAATGAGAATGGTTTGTGTGTCATTGATGTAACCTGGCAGCCAAGGAGAGTGGACTGTAATGTGCATGTGTGGACAATGACACTGTACTAGTCAGTGGGGCAGTAGACAACATTGAGTGAACGTGTGTACTATGTGGCCATCGCATTCAAAATGACTGAGCAGAACAACAATTCTGCACCAAATTTTGCATTAAACTTGAACATTCCTCTGTAGAAACTATTCAGCTGATTGAGAAGGTTGCAGCTATGAGCAACTGGTGATTGGCAGCTGCATCATGTCAGTGCACCCATTCATATATTATGCCTCATGCATAGTTTTTTGGCAAAACATCAAATCACTCAGGTGACTCAGCCCACCTACAGCCCAGATTTGGTGCCCTGCAACTTCTGGCTTTTCCCAAAACTAAAATCACCTTTGAAAGGGAAGAGATTTCAGCCCATTGATGAGATTCAGAAAAATACAGTGGGGCAGCTGATAGAAGTTGAGAGAACTGTGTGAGGTCCTAAGGTGCCTGCTTTGAAGGGGACTGAAGCATCATTGCCCTGTGTACAATGTTTCTTGTATCTTCTTCAATAAATGTTTATTCTTCATATCACATGGTTAGATACCCTCTGGACAGACATCTATATTAGAAGAGAAGTCTAGTGACTACCATTATCTGTATTACACCAGGATCTTTGTGTGAAACAAGTACCGAGAGGTTCCTTACAGAAAATGCAGCTTAGTCTGCTGAGAGGCAACATCTAATAGGAACAAATCTGGTACATGGTAAAGAAAACCACAGTTTTGATCAATAGCAAAATCAGAGAGTGGTAGTATTTGGTTTCCATGTGATTCATACTCTTAGAAGCAGGTCCTGAGCCAGCTGCTAAAAATTGCAGATCGAGTTTACTCCACATTAGCACTGGAATGACAGCCAGGGAGCCACCAAATTATCTATATTTTAGATTAGGTCCTAGTACCACCTGAATATAAGGATACTAAGCAAGAAATAGCAAATGGTTAAGAAGATTTAATAAATTGGATGTTGGGATGAGAGAATAGAAAAAGTCAAGGATGGCTTTCTGGGTAACAGAAAGAATTAAACGGCCATTAAAGTGGAACTAGGAAACTATGGAAAAGGTTATTGGGGGAAATAATGATATTGACTTCAGACATGTAAACTTGGAGATGTCCATCAGATTACCCAAGAAGAGCAATATAAACATGTCAATTGCCTTTATTAGTGTGGAATTTAAATACGGAGATCAAGCTCTATATGAAAGTTGAGCTCAATCAATTGACAGTATTTAAATCCATGAGATACACAGTTGAGTGCAGACAGAGAAGAGATAGGGCAAAAGACTACCCTGGGATAGGTAGACTCCTTGATGGCTCCATTATCCCTGCCTCCTGGTTGTCATGTCCTTTTATGAATCATACTCCCTATTGTGTAGGCAGGATCCCTAACTTGTTTCTGACCAATAGAATATGTGACAGTATATATATGAATTACACTGTGTAATCACAGTATTAGATTATATGAGATCACAGTATTACATTATATAGCACCCGTCTTACTGTAGTTTTTCCTTCACTAACTGACTTTAGTTGTGAGCACACTTGGCAAAGAAATGATACAGCCTCTAGAAACTGAGGGCAGTCTCTAACTGACATCATTTAAAGTCTCCAGCCTCTAAGCAACAAGAAAGCTAAGCCCTCACTACTATAGCCTCAAGAAAATAAATTCTGCCAACAACCTGAGTAACCCTTATCTAATCAAGCACTCAAGTGACACCCCAAGCACTAGGTGACACCATGACTACAGTCTTGCAGAAGGCCCAGTTAAGCTGTGCCCAGACTGCAAATCCAAAGAAACCCTGAAATAAAGTGTGTGTCATTAAACTCGTGTTAACTTGTTATGTTCCAACAGAAAAGTAATGCAAGCCTTGGATTACTACAATATTTAGAGGCCAAGGAGATATGGGCAAAGTGGTGGGGAGGGGTTGAGGTGGAAGCCCAAGAAAGAGAGGCCAGCAATAAGGTAAGAATAAAACATTCTCTGAGAAGCTTATCTTCAGCTTCCTCAGAGAAACCTGAAACACAGATAATAAAGAGAAAGGGGAGAGTTGAGTCTGCAGACATACTCAAGCTCATAAGTGATCATGATTGAACAGAACGTGAGAAACCAAGTGGAATCACCCCCATTTCAACCTTTGGGTTCTCAACTATTGCTCTTCCTAGGAGAAAGTGATTCTGCGTGGGAATTGTTAGATGCCAGAAAGTGTTCAGTTCTTTCTGCTGTAGATGGTCATATACTAACAATACTCGTCCTTGCACTGAAAAAGTTAGAGCTGCATTTTAGCCAGGATGAATTTCCCTGAAGACTTTTTTTAGGTAGGAGGTTTTCGTGTATTCTAACCATTAACAGATCATTATCCTGAAAAGGGTAAGAGAAGCCAGGTCTAGTCACCTTCATCCAAAAAGTTACGTATAACATTTTGTCTTCAGCCATAAAATACCCAGTTAAGTTTCTGTTTTTCACAGTAATATCATCTAGTTATTTCTGTCCTTACTTTATTTAATGTGGTTACATTATTCATTTGTAATATAGGTTTTTTAAAATTTGTATTGCCTTTCCCATTTCCTAGTTGTTTTAATTGTACATTTGTTTATTTGGGGGATAAAGAAAACATTACTATAATTCCAAACTCAAGAGTTACACAAAAAGTTATAGTCATAGAATTGTCATTAATGATGTAATTTAATCGACTCTACATTATTTACAGATTATGAATTTAAATATTTTTCATTTCAATTCTAGAATGAGTTTGCTACATGCAGTTTTATGTAACTATAGATTTTCATGTAAGAGGAATGAGAAGACTGAAAAACAAGAATCCAATGTCTTATTTGTTGGTAATCCAAGTGTACTCTGTTTCTCTCAAACTATTTTTAATCACATAAATCACAAAACAGCAAGATATACTGAGTATAATAGAGTGATTATTTTTAAATTAGACCACTAATTAAAGTGTTACTTTTAATAATTTGGAACAAATATATCACAATCTATGTTAAAATATGTACCAACAGATTATCATTTACTTTAAGATAACTAGCTACCTAAAACATTAATTTTTTTCAATTATTATTGACCTAATACATTGAACTTTTTATGATAAAAATTGAATTTTATAAAAGATGTTCGGGTGGAAGGAGAGAAAACAATGTTAGTGGTATCTCATCTGAAGTTTAATCTTGGGTTCTTTTTCATTATCAACTATCAGAGAAATGCAAATTAAAACCACAATGAGATATCATCTCACACCTGTCAGAATGGCTATCATCATAAATCAACAACCAAGTGCTGGCGAGGATGTGGAGAAAGGGGAACCTTTTTGCAACGGTGGTGGGAATTCAAACTGGTGCAGCCACTGTGGAAAGCAGTACGGAGGTACCTCAAAAAATTAAAAATGGATCTGCCTGTTGGCCCAGCAATCCCACTTCTGGGAATATTTCCAAAGGAACCCAAAACACTAACTCAAAAGAACATAAGCACCCCTATGTTCATTGCAGCATTGTTTACAATTGCAAACATATGGAAGCAACCCAAGTATCTATTAGTAGATAAGTAGATAAAATGACTATGAGACATTTACACAGTGGACTACTACTACCTGGCTGGAGAAACAAGAAAATTTTACCCTTTGTGACAGTATGGATGGGCCTAGAGAATGTTATGCTAAGTGAAATAAGCCAGAGAACAACAAATACAATATGATTTCACTCATATGTGGAATCTAATGAACAAACTGAACTAAACAAGCAAAATAGAGGCAGACTCATAGACAGAAAGCAAGACGACAACTAAGGGAGGGGAGGACAGGTGTTCAGGGATGGAGCAAAAAGGGATAGTCATGGATAATTGTGTGTTGCTTGTGGGGAGGGGGCTATCAGAGACTAAATGGTAATGGAAAAGAATATATAATAAGAAAAGCCTATCAGTTTGTTTTTTCTTTCACACAACTGTAACTGTAATTTTACTTAATTTAGTAAAATCTCTGCGATAACATAGAACAAGATATTTCTCTTCACAGAATATATGAATGCACATCTTAGTACAGAGTCTATGAAAGTTCTAATAGTACACAGTAGTCAAGATACCTGGCAGATGTGAGAATATGAATAGGCAAATTCTACACTTGATCTAGCCAAGATAATAGCCACTAGGTATAAGTGGCTATTTAAATTCAAATTGGTTAAAATAAAATAACTTCATTTAATGAGGTAGACATTGCCATCATTGCAGAAAGTTCTATTACATAGTGCTGTTCTACCCTATAAGTTCCATGAGGCTGGTGGCTCTATTTCCTATGCCAGCACAGTACCTTAACAAATAGTTATCACCCAAAACGTATTTGTGGAAGGAATAAATAAGTGTATGATAGCATCAGGAACAAAATCTGTCAATAAATAATAACAGATGTTTATTATGGAATTTTATAAGACATTGGAAATTACATCTATATTCTGATGATGGAATATTATAAAGTCAATTAAAAATACTTAGAAAAATTTATTGACTCAGAAAGATAGTTTTGTTCTATTAGCTAAGTGAAATAAACCATAGCAACAATTTAATAGGAAATAATTGTGAAACCATAAACACGAAGTTATAGTAAAATCTAGTTATTATATTTTATTTTTCATTTTATCAATTCGCTTTTTTAAAGTTTTTATATCATTGTGCTTTACTCCTAAGAAAATGAAAGAAAAATGTTTGTTTGTTTTTTAAAGCTCATACATGTAACCTATAAAGCCTACATCTAAATTTCTAAAGAAATAAATAAAATATTACTTAGCAAAAATAATTATATTTTACTTTATTATAAAAATTAAAGTTTTCTATATAATTATGTTTAATACTTATTCCTAATTAAAAATAAATGAAGAGCCCTGACTGGTAGCACAGTGGATAAGGCACCGGCCTTCGAACCCAAAGGTCACTGATTCAATTCCCCAGCAAGGGCACATAACCAGGTTGCAAGCCAGGTCTCTAGCCAGGTCTTTGGCTGGAGGCAGGTGAAAGGCAACCATACATTGATGTTTCTCTCCCTCTCTGCCTCTCTCCCTTCCCCTCTCTCTGAAAATAATAAAGAAAATCCTTTTTTAAATTTCTTAAAAATAAATGAAAAAGTGTAAGAGGAAAATAACAAAATATGCTAATCATCACATAGGAAAACATAACAAAAGCATTAAAACATGCTTTTGAACAATATTAACATATGGCAAACTAGTTATGTACAGTGTGGTATTTTGATTTGATAATTCAGTAAGAAAAATAAGTTGAAAATTACCTAGGCAATCTTATCCTAAATTTGTTGAACTTGTATAATTAGAGGCAACAGACAGTTGTTTAGACAGGTAAATACATGGGCCCAGAAAAATAGATAATTAACACTATTTATAATGGATTTCTCTAGGTGTTGGGATGACAATATTTTTCTTCATATTTTTATAGTTTTGAAATATTCAGTTACATCTGGTTTATCAGAAATTTTTTAATATTATATTGAAAAATAGCCCCAAGATCCGTAATATCTGCTTCTTCCAACTGTCTCCAGATCACTGTGGAATGAAAGAGCCAGGCAGAGAATGTGACTATAGGGCCAGGATTAGAAGGATTTCCTTCCACGGCCATTGAGTAACATCATCTGGCTCAAACATGACTCACTCCCCACATTCTCCTCAGCTCCACTGACTTTCACGGCTTAAGGTTACCTTACATGGACTTAACTATTTGCCATATTGCTCATGTTCTTTTCCACTACAAAGTCCAATTTCCACTTTTTTGTCTCCTCCCAATAGTGCTAAAAAAATACTGAACAGAAAATTCTTTCTTGAATAGAAAGAAAGTGCACAGTTTTTCATCACAGATGATACCCTTTAAGCAGAAAGGGCAAAATTAATAGTTGAAGACATAAGTACTGTTAGGGAAAAATTTTTTTTCTTGAGTAACTGAGAAAAGTCTTAAGGCAAAATTATGAAGAGAAATTTTTTACTCATCGAAAGTCATCCTAGCTGAAGTGTGTGTTTGTTTATTGTTTTTAAAGGGCAAGCATTAGTAAGGAATATATTCAATGGAAGAAAATCACAATTACAGTAAGTCCAGGACTTCACAGATAAGGTAAAATGATGAATAAGAATAGAGATAATTCAAACAATGGAGTTTGCTGTTACTACATAGTTATTAAACTTCAAGCAATCAGAGGTAGAAAGACTGATTGCTGGGCATACCTGGGCATGACAGATGTAGAGCAGGAGAGGGAAGATAAGCAGGTGATGACCAATGCAAAGCAGGCAGCTTAGTGCTGAAGGGCACGGGAGCAGATGTCAAAAATCTCACTGTCATCACTAGCTATCTAGCCTTTAACAAGTTACTTAAACTTCCTAGACTTCACATTTCCCTACTATAAATGAGGATAGTAACAATACTTATCCCATATGGCTTTTACGGAATAAACTTCTCCCACATATTGAGTTTTGTAAGTACAGGTTGATTCAGATTGTGAGGTGGGGGCCATTATTTCAATGGAATCCATTTTATTTTTAACAAACATCACAAAAGCTGAATGTCTATTTAAAAGTTAAACATCAGCCCTGGCTGGTAGCACAGTAGATAAGGTGCCTGCCTGCGAACCCAAGGTCACTGGTTCGATTCCCAGCCAGGGCACATAACCAGGTTGCAAGCCAGGTCTCCAGCCAGGTCTGTAGCTGGAGGCAGGTGAAAGGCAACCATACATTGATGTCTCTCTCCCTCTCTGCCTCTCTCCCTTCCCCTTTCTCTAAAAATAATAAATAAAATATTTAAAAAATAATAACAATAAAATAAAATAAAATTTAAATATCATTTTGGAGTCCTGAATGCTAAGTCCTAATTGAAGTTCTTCTACCTTGAGATAAACTGTGGGCACACCATTTTCTTTTCTAAGCCCAAGTGGTGTACTGCATAAGCTTTACACATTCTCTTCCTGCTTTCAAATTCCTACCATCTATACAGCTGGAAGAAAAAAGTGTTTCAGTGCTGCTGCTTACAAAATATTTTCACAGCAGGAATGAAATAGTGGAACTTTTCAACATATTTATGTAACAGCTAAATTAAACAAAGAGAGAATACAATTTCCCAGTGGGAGGGCTACAGAAGTAAAAACTGGTCAAAATAAAAGCATTTCCAGAATGTATGTAGTACAAAAGCATCAGTGAACAGAAGAAAGGCCCTGAAAACCAACCTGGAGTTGAAAAGAGCACAAGAAAAAATAAAAATTAAGAGAAGCTGCTTTTTTCCTGCTTTTTCTCTGTATTTTTACTCCTTTATAGTCTCATTGATGGAAGAAATACTAATAAAACATACAGTGAATTCCACCAATAGTTACACCTTTTCACCTCATAATCTAATTTACTAGCATTTATTAATTTAAAATGTGGTAGCTATTGGGGATCTTCATAAATTTTTTAAAAATCACACACCTCTGCCCTCTCGGAGTCTTTCTCTCCAAGTTCTATCCAGAAAACGGTCAGCCATGGTTAATATAACGAGAACGGTTTGTCTGACATGGATGTAACCTGACAGCCAAGGTGAATGGGCTGTAATGTGCATGTGTGAACAATGACAACTCCACTGTACTAGTCCGTGGGGGTAGAGTAGATGCTGTTGAGTGAGCATGTGAACTGTGTGGCTGTGGCATTCAAAATGACAGAGCGAGCGGAGCAACAATTCTGCACCAGGTTTGGCATTAAACATGAACATTCCTCCACGGAGACTACTCAGCTGATTCAGAAGGCCCCAGCGGTGGGCAACTGCCGATTGGCAGCTTCGTCACCACAGCATGCTCACTACGTATCACGTCTCCTGCAGAGTTTTTGGCAAAGCGTCCAATCACCCAGGCGACTCAGCCCTCCTACAGCCCAGATTTAGCACCCTGCAACTTGTGGCTTTTTCCAAAACTCAGATCACCTTTGAAAGGGAAGATATTTCAGACCATTGATGAGATTAGGAAAAATGATAGGGCAGCCGATGATAATTAGAAAAACTGTATGAGGTTCCAACATGCCTTCTTTAAAAGGAACTGAGACACCATTTTCCTAGGTACAAAGTTTCAATAAAACCTCTCTATTTTTCATAGTACATAGCTGGATACTTTACTTTATGGACAGACTATACACACACACATATACATGTATTATATATGGCATATAGAGAATATATATAAAATAAACATGAGCTGTATAATCATAGAATAAGATACACACAGTTAAAAAATAAAGAATAGAATGTATTCAAATACAAAAATACCTTATTTAACTCCAGGATCATAAATGTAAACAATTAGCACATCTGGGATGGCCAAGTAAATAAATGCAAAGGGCAAGGCAGATACTGGGCCAAAGTGAAGCATAGTTCTCAGAAAAGCTGCCTGCCTAGCACCCACAATTCCTCTTTATTGGGAATGGAGGTCTAGGGTTCGCAGACATTCTAATTTTCTAAACAGTAACCAGAATCTAGATATTTACATGAAATGTCTATTTTTCTTAGGGATAGAAACCATTTAAAACATGCGTAAACCAAACAGATACACCACTAATGTGTAAGCATTCTCTGAGCTGTTTAAGATTTTTGGTTTATTAAGTGATATAGAAAAATATTTGTTGGCACTTTAAGATACTTCAGATGTTTAGCATGCTATATTTTTTTTTTCTCATAAAAATTCAAATTTTGACAACATTGTGGGAAACTGAAGATCTGGGAAGCTGAATAATGTCTACACAGTCACAGAACAAGTAAGCAGATTTGGTTTCAAAGCCAGCTTTATCCAAGTCCAGGTCTACACCCTTTCTAATATAAATATGTTTTATCAAAAAAGGATGTGTGAGAAGAGAACTTTATGTTAGACCTGAGAGGGGAGATAGATCTGGGTAACAGGAGAGGTGATAGACATAAAAGTTTCAGTGAGAGGCAACGTGAAGACTAAGAGTAAGGAATGGGCGTTATATTTTTAGAGAATAGCTTGAAAACTGGCCTGGTCACAGTAGACATTTCATAGCAGGTAAGCCAGGGAAACTGGGTTCTATAAAAGACATTAATAATATTCAATTTAACCTTCACCACAAAACAGAACAATAAAAGCTAGTGACCTTAAAGAAATTGCTTTTTTTCTATTATATGTTAATCTCCTGTGTCAAACAATGGTCAATAACACCCTCTACTGCCTTACTACTTTCCTCAGAGAAACTGATTTTGATGATAATTAAGAGATAAAAATCATGTGGACACATACACATGAGGAAAATTAATTCACCACGGGCCTCCTAATCCAGACATCCAAACACAATCCCAAAATACAGTTATCCACTATTTCAAATAAAAATTAGTATCCTTCCTAGATAAATTACCCATAAATTACATTCTTAATTTTACCTGAAGATTACTCAGTTTCCCTACATAATGTCTTACTCCAGCATTCCAAAACACATATCACATTATCTGCTCCCAGAGGAGTTAGAAAGGTACCTTGATCACGGTGAAGAAACTAATCTACATTCTAAAATAGCCTGTTTAGTTTCAAACCACAAAAAGAAGATTGACTGATTCCTCTAAAAATCCAAACTGTACTATCTCCATTAAAAGGTCTCCTCCTTTGTGGGAAATTAAGAGAGGATGTGAAATATGAGTAAGGTTATTTATCTTTAACTAGCCTTGGAGAGATGGCCCAGTTGTTAAAACTTCTGATATTTATTTTCTGCAAAAGAAACTGGAAAGCTGGTTTTATTAAATGTAAAGTATCATAACATTTTAAATTTTGGTTCAGTTTTAAAAATAACTTATACACCAAAAAATAATAATCATCTGAATACACATACACACACACACACACACACACACACACACTCCATATAAGATCTGGGTAAAGACTGCAATAGTGAGCAAAGCACAAGAACCTCCCACAAGATCATAAAGTCTAGTAAAAGACACAGAGACATAATTAGGCAATTGCAAAAGGAAATATTAAAGTTCTAAAAGATGATTTGAGAACAAGAGATTATTAGGATCACCTTCTCAGACTTAAGGAAGGAGGAAGGTTTCCCAAAGCCACCCAACTGTACACTGGGACCTCAAGAAAATGGAGGAATTAGCTAAGGCTGAGGGCAGAGCTGGGTAGAACAGTAACAATGTCCAAATGGAATAAATGACTTATACACAGGTGGGAAGGTAAGGGAATGTGAATTACATTTGGGAAATAGAAATGTCATTTGTTCATTATCTTTACCAAGCCTCTCTCCCTTTGCCCCCAATTTCCCAATAAAGTGAGAAAACTATAGCAGTGCCACCATCAGTATTTAGCTAACTACTAATGAGGAAAAAGAGCAAAGGGAAATAGACTGAGCTTAATAAACTGGGGAGCATGAGCCAGGAAGCTTTACCAGGAAGCTACAGTTTTACATGCAAGGGTCAGTGGGTGTGGACCTATCAAGCCTGTGAAAACTGAGGAAATTGATTAGTTCTTTGATAAAAGCACCTGGCCCATTCCACGCCCAAATTAACATAATCTCAGAAGAACTAAGAAACTCTCTCTCACCCAAAGACTTTCACTCACACAGAGCACTGCCTATTCTCTCCGTGACCATGGCCCTAGCAGCCACATGGCTGTGCAGACTCCACACACAGCCCAGGAGGGAGCCCGCACGCTGCAGCACTGGGATGGCCTGCAGCTGGAACGGCACACCTAGCCAGCCAGATTCCGGGCTGGACTGGAATATGGAGCAGACACTCTGCGCAGTGGCCTTTATTCTGGCCCTACTGAAGACAGAATTGGACCATTTCCATAGTATGATGGATGGAGATGAGACATTGGCAAGTGAGGAGGGGAACCTCCTTAATTTTACATCATCAACAATAAAGTTTACTACAAAACTCCATCCTCCCATATGTGTCTCAAGAAATTTTTTTTGTCTCAACTCTGCAAGGAGTCCACTTCCATTGAAAACAGTAGTATCACTTATGTTTGAAAATATTTTAATATACTAACTCAAGCAGCATGCGGTTTTCGGGCATTTTCATTCATGAAAAGATTAGCTCTATATTAAATACATTTTAAACATTATAGAGGAAAAACATGAGATTTTTCTAGAGCTTTAAAATACTTCATCTTAAAGTTAAATCTAGCCTCATTATTTGGTGAATGAATGCAGGCTTTCACACCTCAGCGGAGTGCATTAGACTCTCCCGGGGACAGCAGACTTTTCCAAACAATACAGTTCTGCTCCCTCAGTTCCCAAAGATGGGTGTGTGAGTGTGTTTGCGTGTGTGTGTGTGGACATACATGCATGCATTCATTTGTATGTTTGTCTGGGTTCCAGGGGTTATAAGAATTGATCATCAGGGCTTTAGCCTTAAGCAACTGACATGGAAGTGTCTTACTCTTCAAAAATATTGGGAAGAAAAAGGCTGGAAATCGAAGTAACCAGTCAAAACAGTAACTAATGCGTAGCACAGGACCGACACACTATTATGAAGCCATTTCACAAACACCGTTGACTTTTCCTTTTCACAACCTTGAGAGTTGAACACTGCTTACTGCTCAAAGAGTGTTTGTGTGCTACTCCTCTATTATTCATCCAGTAGCTGCAAGACCCAGAACCTCAAATTTAGATCTGCTGACTTAAGGTGGCAAAAAATCCTTGCAGGGATAGTTGTGCGGTTTTCCCTAATGTACCTAAATGAGTGTGATGAAGAATAACTCAACATTAAATAAAAGGGTTCCATAAAAGAGTCAAGGTTGCTGAAAGTTTCTGTCTCTCACCAGAAATGCAGTCACTTCCTGTCAGTGAGGTGTCTCCTCCTTAGTACCCAGACTCCCACCCTACCCAGCTTCCTCCTTCTTCTCACTGCCTTAGCCTTTCCTTTTTCTCCTAAACCTAAATCTGACTCAACTCCTCCTACTACTCCTTCTTTGACCCTCAGGCTCCTATCAAGAGGAGCTTAGACTTTACAAGTCAGTGATCTGCGTTCAAATTATGAGTCTCACATTACACAAGCTCTGGAGAAGGTTTCTTCCTTCGGAAAGAGTGCTAGGGGAGGGGAATGAGTCAGTAACTCTTAATTTAATATGATCATCTAAGAGGTCTGTCTATTTGATAGTATTATACTTTATGTGAGAAATAGTATTTTTGTACCCTTAATTCCTTTTTCTGGCTTGAGGGATACACATCTTTGTTTGTTTTCTGTCGCAGTTATCGATAGAGTACAGCATAGGGTTTAGGAAATGAACTCAGATGACAATGTCAGGGTCTGAGTCCATGTCTTCTTCACCTCTTCCACTCTGTGCTTAGAGTGGGGATAGCAATGCTACCTCACAGGGCTTTGATGATAACGCAATTAAACAGAAATTAATTAAAGTAGAAAACACTTAGAATATGGTAGCAGCTCAATTAAGTTTTGCTATTATTTGTTAGTAAAAGTATTATCATTTCCTTTTTTATTTAAGCTGCAGCCAAGTCTGCTGGACAAAGTATCAGGGAACTAAAATCAATATTTAGTGGGCAAATGGATTGAAATATTAAGACACTAAAGAGGGAAATATATTTGTTTCAGGTTAAAATCCACTTTGTGTTACAAATAAGGAAGGCTTTTAATCTGTGAATGTATTGAAGTAACATTGGTCTGCAAAACCAGCTCAAATTTCTGTGAAAACTGAATTCAATCCACAAATTATAGCATATAACCAAAATCCAAGATTCCATTTTATGTTTTATGCAGATAAGCAACATAACTGGGAGGGGGACATATCAGAATTTGCCTAAATTTGTGATACTTTTAAGATCCACCAAATATACTAAAGGCAAAGTCCAGATATTTTTAGTTGCAGTGAAGACATAAGAAGATCTTAAAAGAAGAAGTGGTGAGTAAAATTTCATCCCTGAAACTGTCACTGGCCATGTACTTTTTCAGTCGCAACATCTAACATGCAAAACTAAAAAGCAACAGGCTGAAACCTATCTGGTCTTCATTTTACATTTCATCTCTGTAACTACCAAAGAATCTATTTTGCATGTTTTTTGTTGTTGTTGTTGTTCCAAGAGCAAAATGTACCTCAGCTATATTAATCATATTTCAAAATCAAATTTAGGTGATATGTAGGTTTTATATAGTCCATGATGCATTCTGAAAGCACAATTTTTTTTTTGTCCATGTATATGCATACGTGTGTGTGTGTGTGTGTGTGTGTGTGTGTGTGTGTGTGTATTGCTTTAAAAATACCAGGAAAATAAACTGGCCAATTGCCTATAAATCTCACAGATGTTTTCTGGAAATTTCTCTCAATACTGATATTTTGGTGTATTTTGCAAGACTAACACATGGAGTTCTATACTTTTCTTCTGTAATGTGTTTGTTTAACCAAAGCGCTCCCTACCTGATATATACTTGTGGTTACCAGTTGGTCTGAGTATTCTCTGAAAATTAAAGGCTCATTCCTGCTTCCCGATACCACTTACTAAAAATACTTCAAATCTCCCCTTTGTTTCCAGGACTATGGCTGGGAACCAAGGCTGCATAACTTATCTAGAACCTACCAACTGGTAACTACCAAACTGCATATAGAGCCATCTGCAAAAATGTGCATTCCTAACCATTCATTACAAATTCTTCTTTGTACGTTTTCCCTCTATTTTCCTTTTCTATTGGGGATTTTGTAAATTTTCAGATGTCGTGAAACAAAATAATTACAAAACAAGAAAATTAAAGACATTATAAAATTTGATGGCAAATGCAAAATATTATATTCTATAATGGTTCTTCCAGAGAATGCATTGCCCACTCGTTTTGTCTAGTTTCTGGAGCCATTATTAATCTTCTACTTTTTTTGTTTGTTTCACTGTGTTCTCAGCTGTCCCAAGAGCTCAGACTTGCTCTATCTTTTTAATCCTCAGTGTTGTGGCTCACACCTAGGCCCCAAACACAGGTCATTTTTAATTGCCTATGACAGTACTCTCCCACCTCCCATCCATAGCCCAAACAGCCTCTAGATTAAATTTCCTGAAATACCACTTACATCATGTCACAGTGCTGCTCAAGATATTTCCATTGTTCTAGTGACTATAAGGAAAGTCCACACTTCTTACTCTGATCGGTTCCCAGGTCCAAGAAATAGTGCCTCATTTTAATTATCAATCTAACCTCCTATGGCATTCCTACTTTTTATATCAGAATAAATTCCTTTTCATCCTCCATGCACCGTAGCTTATTCTGCCTCAGTGATTTCCCTGATGTTCACCTCCTCTTTTCCCCCCATCTCTTCAGCTGACCAAATCCCATCTATCCTCCATGGCCAACTGAAGTGTCATAAATCCTATAAAAATTTTCAACTGCTCCAGCCCACAAGTCTTAGTATTCCCTGAAATTATACTATACTTATCACCTGACTATGTAATTCAGTGAAGTTTATGTACTGTTCTACATTGTTTCTCCTTTGGAACTATTGCTAGTCCAAGTAAAATCATAAGCTGCTTGGTGGCATGGAATATACTGCCTATAAGTATTTTTCTTTCCTATTACCTACTGTGCTTTTTTTCATTGCTGCAAACACACTAGAAATACAAGGACACAAAGTAAACTCAATATGGTAATCTTTTAAAAAGGGGGTTTTACAAAATTAATGATTGTCTAAGAGATACTAATAGGGCAAATCTATGTGCTGTGAAAAAGGTTAAGTAGACATCAAATTTTTTTGTAAACAAAATAACAGAATAAATATACAGACTAATAATATTGAAGCCATCTTTTTGTGACTCTCTTTATAAAGAGAAGAAAACCACCTGCCTTTCATAGTTTCACAGTTTTGTCTCATTCTCTAAAGAAGATAGTTTTTTTTCTAAAATAGGAATTGAAAAATCAAACAGGTAGAAGATAGCAAAGCAGATGTGCCCCCCTGCTGTGACAGAGGTTCCCACAGTAACTCGGAACAGTAATGAGAGCCCAGGTGAGGTGAGGAAGGTGTCCACAGAGGAAGTCTCCTTATGATGGAGTGTCAAAGTTTGAACTCACTGAAGAGGACATCAGCATGAAAGAGCCACGTGGAGTAGCCTATGAGTTGGGAAAGCATCCAAACAAGAGGGAGGAGGCAAAATCCAACAAAGGTATTCAGAACCAACAGAATAAGTAGTGATCCTGATGGAAAGGTGATCTGACATGAGATGTCAGTACCTAAGCAAGATGAAGAAGGCATCCATTTGTGGGTGTGGCCTATAGTGAGGTATTAAGGGCTCCAGGGTGAGAATGATCTTCTTGCATGTAGCCTGGTCCATCAGAGGAAACCAGGAGTAAGGAAGATATACATAAGCGAAAGCATCCTAGCACTAGATGTCAAAGTCCAAGCAGCATGAGGTCATCTCTAGAGAGTGACTTTGACTAGAGTACAGCACCCCAAGTGGAGTGAAGAAGACATCCACACATGGGGTGGCAGGGTTGCAACAAGGTCAGAAGTGCATCTGTGTGGGGGATGGGTTAAAAGGAGAGATAGGACATTGGTACATTAAAGGCAATATATTTTCTAGGAGAAACCAGGAAAAAGGTCACTCAAAATCCAAGATGAGAGTTACATATATGCAGAAGGCGAAAACTAGAATGAACACTATGGTTTAGGACTGGTTGGTATTGGTTGTACTAATGAGCACTCATGGTTTTCATTATTTAGAGAGAAATGATTACTGACATTGTCATATGAGTGTGTGTGTGTGAAACATTAATATTTTCTAGATCTATCTACTGTATGGCCTGGAAGCAGTGACACTCCAAAAGCAATCAGCATACCTAACTCCTGGATCTTAGCTTCTATCTTTTGCCTCTAAAAGGAAGCAGGTGACTAGAAGAAATAGCTGATTATAGACCTCAGACGGAGAAAGCACAAAATAAGCCACAAATATTCAAGATGGGGGTAATAACCAAAATATGTAAAATTTATACAACTTAATAGCCAAAAAAATCAAATAACCCAATTTAAAAAGTGGGCAAAACGGTGCTCACTGTGTATGCACATGCGCAGTGGCCCTGCAAACAAAACACTCAGAGGGACGGAGTCACACTGAAGGGACTGGGAGACCCAAACCCAGCATAGCTGGCAAGCACGGAACTTCAGTGAGTTCTGCCGAGTCTCCAGTGAGACAAGGGCAGGCTGGGGACTGAACAGTCAGGAGCCGAATGCCAGAGATTTGCACAGACAGGTGAGCCCAACCCCCCTACTTGTGAATCACAGGCTCTGCAGATAAGTGAGGTCAGGCTCAGGAACTCCCTACTGAGCACATTTCTACAAAGAAAAGAAGCAAAAGCGCTGAAAGGGCCCTTTACCAGACACTATGAGCTACACTGTCCCACACCCACCCCACCCCAGCCCTGACGCCCTGAAACCAGGGAAACAGAGATCAGAGACAGGTGGAACGAGGGGTGTTCAGAGCCTCATCCAATCTCGGCGCCCAGACGTAGCTGCTGTCTACCCAAGAAGGAAAGAGTTGGAAAAATATTTTACACATATTGGCCTCCAACTGAAAACTAACAGCTAACTCACCAGAAACCATACATTACTGGAAAGAATCTGGGATAGACCAAGATGTGTGGCAAGGGAGTGAGACCGCTCCCTCTGTCTTCCCAGAAGACTAAACAGTGCCCCCAAGAGGTGACACAGGGTACCCACCCTCCCAATTGCACCAGAGGCTCCCTCTGGAGGCAGGTGGAGAAGTACTGGCCATCCTGCCGCATCAAGTAGTAAACGCTCCGGGGCCCTGGGCCGATGGAAGGCCAGCAGGGCAGAACACTGGAGACCAGCGCTGCGGGCAGGAGAGAGCCCGGGCTGCGGATTGCTTGCAGTCTGGAACGGCCTGCCTAGGGCCAGACTAGGACACCATCTGACATTACCAGGGGCAATTCGGAAAGAGAAAACAGTGGTAAACACTGGAGTCTACTGAGACAAATTCTACCATCTTCTTCACGATTTGTGTTATTTCCTCTCCTACAGAGCTTTTTAACATTCATTTCTTTTCCTTCAAGTTTGTGCCTATTACCTCACTAGTTTTATATTTTAGTTTATTTCAAATCTCATACTTTTCTCCTCCCTTCTCTTAATCCATTTTACTTTCATCCTCCCTCTCCTTATTTTTGTTTTAAATTGTAGTTTTTCTCTTGCTATGACTTGTTTTTATTCCACACTCTCCTTCCTCCAGCATCTCAAAACCATTTTTCATGTTATTAGTCATCTCACATTTGTTTCCCTGTTCTCAAAACACCTTTATCCTGTCTCCACTTTATCAATCTTTGCTTGTTGGTTGTAGATGTGGTGGTTGTTGCATCCATTTTATTTCTAGACCTTCACTATTTTTCTTTCAAATCTCAAATTTTAAGATGCCCCTCTTCTACTTCATTTTGTCTTCTTCCTGCCCTATTTTTTCGGTATAAATTTTAATTTTTTCCATATGTTAGCCTGGTTTTCATTCCTTACTCTTAGTATTCCTTCCTTCTCTATCCTCTTACTTTTTCTTTCCTCTGGATATCTCATAAGCTTTTCTTTTCCTTCTAATTCCCATTCCATCTATATTAATCCTTGCTCATTTGTTGTTGAAATTGCTGAGGTGGATCTTTTTCTCCAATTTAGTTCCTATGTTTAAACTTAATACTATACTCTTCCCATTTCTTACTCCATTCTGCCTTCTTCCCTCCCTTTTTTATTTATAATGTAAATTTTATTTTTTCTTTCTTCACCTTGTTTCTATTCCCTATTCTTATTTCTCCTCCCATGCCCCTCTCAAAGTCATTTTTCTTTGTTTGTCATCTCATATTCACTTTTCCTTTCTTATAATAGTCTCAATCTCTTTACACCTTTATTAACATTTGTCCATTTGCTGTTAATAATGTGGTTGTAAGCGAGGGTTATTTTTGTGGTTGCAACAAAGACTACTTACTACATCCAGGAATCTATTATGGAATATACTATATTTATAATGTAAATTTTATTTTTTCCTTCTATAGAGCGGCTTTTAGCTTTAAGATAAAGTTCTGATGATCTGCTGTATAAAATGGTGACAACAGTTAATAATATATTTTATACTTGAAATATTCTAAGAGAGTAGTTCTTGCTTCACCACCAAAAATTGGGGGAAAATGTTAACTGTGATACATGGATATGTTCATTACTTTAACTATGGTAATCACATCACAATATACATATATAACAGAGCATCATGTTGTACATTTTAAACATACACAATTTTCACTGATACTTCAATAAAGCTGGGAGGAAAATTTCAAGGATACTACAATGAAAGGATTACTCAAATAATGTGATAAATCCAAAGAACAGAGAAGCCAGCTTAAGTGAGGTACTGTTGCCAAATTGGGAACAATTTGAGCACACACACACACAAACCAGAAAGCCTTTAGCTTATATAAATAGAAAATAACAAGTTAAGCAACAGATTTCTGAGGAATAAGATATTTACGTAGTTCGAAACTACCATCCCACAAAATATTTATAACTTCCAATAGAGAAATGCATTACTTTATAGTGAAGATACCTAGTAGAACCCACCTTAATCAAGTAGTCAAAGTGAGTATCACTAGTAATAAAACAAATTGAAATCATGTATCACCTGATAAAATGCAATGAAAAGAAGAAAGCATTTTTTCTGTGATTTCCTGACAAAAGTAGCTACTCTGAATGTAGTCATGAGAAAGCATCACATGAATTCATATTGAGGAAACCCTGCGCTAAATAATTGGCCTGCAATCTTCAAAAGTCAAGGTCATAAAAGTGAAAGATGAAATTGTGGAAATGTTCCAGACTGAAGATACAAAAAAAGACAAAATGACAAAATATGATATGTGATTTTGAACTGGATCCTTTGCTATAAAGAATGCATTTGGGAAAAATGACAAAACTTGAATAGAATTGGAGACTTCTTAGGATGTACCAAAGTTGTTTGTTTGATGGTGGTATTAGGATTATATGAGAGAATGGCCTTGTTTACAGGGTTTAAATACTAAACTATTTAGGAATAAGAGGGGATCAAATCAGTAACTTACAAATAGTTCAGGGTTAAAAACATTATTTGTACTGAGCTTCAAATTTTTCTGTAACTTTGGAATTCTGTAAGAAAATTATGAACAGTACATACTTTGAGTCCTTACAAACCCAAGGAGTCATGATGTTTTTAAAAAATAAATAAAACACTACCATGAAAATATGCATGATTTTCTTACTGTTAACATTCCATTATATTTCCATCTAAGTTTTTTATTCTAAACATATGTATGTGGTTTTTAAAACAGTTCACTTTTTATTATACTTTTTCAATTACCACTTATGTCCCCTTACACCCTCTTTCACCATAAAAATACACATTCTTGATCTAAAAGGAAATATTAGAAAAGATGGGAGTCTTTCAAAATTTGGGTCAGCAACCAGAGACATCTTTTAACAGAGATTCCACTCCTACTGGATAGAAGTTTTCTTTTCTATCTTAAAATTTATTGAAAATTCCCAAACGGTAGATGCCAAAAGACCTCTTTGACAAACAAAGCTCTCTTCTTTCTAAACTTTGTATGAGACTTGGGATGAGCAATCTGATCCCAAAGTGATAAGAGACCTTATCCCAAATCTCTTTAAAAGAAAAAAAAAAAAAAACGAAGCCCTGACCAGTGTGCCTCAGTTGGTTGGAGCATCCTCCTGTAACCGAGAAGTTGCAGGCTGGAGTTCCAGTCAAGGCACACCTGGGCCTAAGAGCATGCAACCCCTGATCCCAACACTTAGGATCCACCATCCCGGCTCATATGGGAGGCAACCAAACTATGCTTCTCTCTCACATCAATATTTCTCTCTCTCCCTTCCTGTCTCTCTAAAAACAGTGGAAAAAAATGTCCTTGGGTGAGGAAAATAGATAAATGAACAAGGGAAGGAGGGAAAGGGAAGAAAGAAGGGAAGGAAGGACTCCCTGCTTGTATGGCTTATTTTCACCACTACTATTGCCACATGTAAAAGGTAAGAAGCTAAGAGATGACAAAGACTGATTTCTTTACTCAACTCCACCTGTTTGTCATTCATATGGCCCCATACTCTGCCAATGGATATACAAATCTGATAAATTACTCTAAACCATAAACCATTTTAATGGGTCCAATTGAACTTGAGCTATAACAGAACTTTAAATTAGGCAACTTTTACAGTAATATCTCAAGACAACTCCCGACAAAGATTGTGCCTAGGTCTACTATTTCTTCTGTTTATACAGTATTGTTTGAACAAAATATCTTATAAACAGCTTTTTGCAATGTAGCATGCAGATTTGTAAAGGCCCAAAAGATATTGGGTAAATTTTAAAAGAAAGCAATCCTTTGAATGTCATTTGATATAGTAGCCTAAAGAGTAGGGTAAGAATCAAATGGTAAAACTTGGTCATTTCCTTAAATAGCACCATAGCCATAGGTCTTAACATTACTGTCTTTAACCATCCTTATTACTGCATACCTGTACTATTCCTCATTACCTGTGATTAATTGTGCAACAGGGAAAAGACAGTTAATGAACAGAATATTGATTAAATGGGCTCTTGGCTAACTTGAGGGTTATAATTTTATATAAAATAAGGTTCCTCTTATTTTTGATAAGCAATAGAAAATTTCTACCTTAAACTTTTGACTAAAAAATAAAATCAGTGGCATTATATTTTCATACTCAAGGTTGAATCCTAGGTTAGGCCAGTACCAATCTTGACAATAAATTAAATGAACATCACATCTGGATTAAATTTTTTAATTCTAGGAAAAAAAATTTAACTATTTGAAGAACATTACTAAGTGCTTTAAACTGCTTTAACAATTCCAATCATTTATTTTCTTCATGCTTACTTAAAATTACTTCATAGATTTGATTTTGATATATATCTAACTCATTTAATTTGAAAATAACCTCTCTGATTTGGTCCTTCCAAAATCCCTTATCTTTTCATCCTATTTTTGCACTGAAATTTTCTCTAAAATTAATTCTTATTTACTAGCTGACATAGTATTAAACAGCTAATTACGTTGCCTTCAATTTTTAAAATTATTTTCTGGGTCTGCCTGAGTCCATTTGAACTGTTACAATAGAACAGCATTACCCAGGTGGCCTGTACACAATAGACGTTTATTTCTCACAGTTCTGCAGGCTGATAGTCCAAGAGCAAGGTGGCAACATAACTAACTGGGTGAGGGATGTCTTCTGGGTTGCAGACTTGCTGGATCCTCACATAGTGGGAGGGGCTAGAGAGCTCTGTCCTTTTATACAAGGACTAATCTTACTCAGAAAGGACAACCCTCCAAATACCTTAACATCAGTCATTAGGATTTCAACAAAATGGAAGAGCCACAAACATTAAGACATTTAAATCTGCTTTCAAAATGAACTTTCCAACATTTTTTCCTTTCCCTGTACTATCCTGTAACAGAATTATCACAACTAGTATGAAGAGTCTCCTTAAGCACTGCCTTTATAAGTACCTAAAGTATAGAATGACAATTTCAGTGTTATACAGTAAAACTCAGAAGAGCTAGGTTTGAGTCTTCAATTTTTTATAACTTATTTTAGGTAAATAATAATAATATATTGTCCTCGGTTGTTTCCATGTATGTATTGCTATTCCCATCTCAGAAATTGAGAAAACTGAAGCTGCAAAGAGGTTCAAAACTGACCCAAGGTCAGACAGGTAATAAAAAGAGCCATGATTCAAAACTGTATCTGGCTATCTTCAATGTATATGTCTATATTTCTTAATTTTCTGTTCTACAGTGACATCTTTAATCATTTTGTTTGCTTAAAAAATATTCTACTTTTAGTTACCTCTTTTTTAAAAGATTTATTATTTTTCATAGTAAATTTTAAATATTATTTTTATTTTTAGAAGGGGAAGGGAGAGAGGCAGAGAGGAAGAGAAACATCAATGTATGTATGGTTGCCTTTCACCAGCCTCCAGATAGGGACTTGGCTGGAGACCTTGCTTGCAACCTGGTTATGTGCCACCAGCCAGGGCTAGCTATCTCAGATTTTGAAGTTGCAAAATACATTCTGCTTAGCTATGCCTTATGCTAGATATCAGATACTAGGATAAATTTAAAGATGAATAAGATACAACCTTTTCCTTCAATGAATTTAAGGTCTAGAATAAAACCTGCAAAACTGGGAAAGAGGTTGTGCTCCCCCCACTTCCCTTACCTCAATATTTAAATCTTCCACTGTAGGTGGACCATGCAATATATAAGAAGGCAATAAACTGTTAGAGAAATTTGGTTTCAGGTCACATGTTATCATCATTGGCCCTGTCACAGAGAAATAGCACACAAAGGTTACCTAAATGAGGCTTTTTCGAAATTGGGTTTCCAAGTCAAAAGATTGCTTTTTCATGTTGGAATAAATGTATTGAGTCAACTAATGGAAACTTCACCATTCAGCCATCTCCATGTCTATAAGCCATGGTGGGATGAGATTTTCAAAGAACTGGAGTGAAGGATAAGGATTCAGAGACAAAAGAAGACCGATTAATTCTCTAGAATGAGAATCTATAATTGGCCCAGTCGCCATAGGGAAATTGCCAAAACCAAGTTCACATGAGCCTAGGAACTTAACTGGTGTCAGTTGCACAGACCAGCTTAAAAATGACTCTGTGCCTTAAAAATGACAGGTGTAACAAATGTGTTATAAAGAATAATAAATGTATTATAAAAATTGTTAATAAATGCATTATAAAAAATTTCACTCCAGGACTATGAACAAAACAACCATGGAGACTGAAAGATTTTCACAACAAATATAAGTATTAATCCATGGGGGTCAACATGTAATTATATTCATTATAATTATTCATATTTTTGTATACTGTGATAAGTATAAGCTCAGAAATGTGGTTTATTTTAAAATGATTCAAACACAGATGATAAGTTTAATTACTGCAAAGGAGTGCTGATTTATACAGAAAAATGTCCAGATATACACTAAAACAAAAATAAAATAAAACCAAAAAAATGTAAAGTTACTTCTCAAACAGGAATAGGCGGTATCTCAGAATCTATTTTCAGCCTTTAAGAAAACAAATAGGTGAAACCCAAAGTTCAATATGAAAAAATGCCTTTTCGCAGATTTAAGGAACACTTGATTGAAGAAAAAAGAAAAGCCCTATCTGTACATAAAGGAGTCCACCTACTGGACAGTACTGTTAATTGGTGTGGAAAAAAATCACAAACAGGTGTTTATTACTCTAGGCAAAATTTTTCTCTGCAACAGGAAAGTCAATAAGCTTTAAAAAATACAATTAGCATAATTCTAACAAGAAGCAGTAACTACTAAGGCATTAGTGTGCTTCACATCTAGTAGGACTAAATACAAATCAAACCTAATGAAAAGAAGGAGGAAGAAAAGGAAGGAGGGGGAAATGAATCCCATCTCTTCTTCCTAATCTTCCTGTTACATTTTGTTCATTTTTTTTTCCTGAAAAGCATTTTAGTTAAGGAAAAGATTTTAACATGCATTTTCCATAAAAAAATATTATGGACTCCTAGTTTAAGGGTATCAAAACAAAACACTGATTTAAGAAACAAAACTTCATTCTAGTCCTAGCCAACTGGACATCAGTGAAAAAACGAAAAAAGGAAAAGGCTGCCTGATACCCTTCATCTGCACACAACCCACTACCCTACTACCCAGGGTTCAGAGGTTTCATCTAAATGTTGAAAACCACTTTACAAATATCCCATACAAATATAAGAATACCAAGTCTTAGCTGACTATCTTAAGGAGCAGGCTAGCAGTCTTTCCCCTGACTGCCCCCAACTGCCCCGGCTAGCAGTTTAGAGAATGAAAACAAAGGTGGACTTGTCCTAATCCAGGGACTTCTTTGCCACCTCCTGGACAGGGCTCACTTGTACTTGGTGCTATTAAACTGGCCAGAATCAGTAGGCTGCCAACCCCTGCTGATGGCATTGACACTCAACACGGGAAGGCTTGCTTGCTCTGCTGACATCATTCTTAATGACTCAAACATCTGGAAAACAACACTTCGAAGTGACAATCAGAACGCTCCTGATATGTATGTAGTAACTCACATGCTGTATGGTGTGCGTTGTCCCTTAGAAGATTCAGCTAGAACTTGGTGCTTTCCCTTGAGGCAAAGACTTAGATATCTTAATAAGTGCCTTCAAATAATAGATTGCATTCCACCAAAACTTCAATAAATTTTTCTGGGATTATAGAAAATAAGCCATACTTAAATCCTGGCCTATTTCCAGTTTATTAATGCCCATTTAAGAATATAAGTAATTGAAAGAATAGATTTGTTTCCAATCACAAAAGTAATACATAGCAAGTCAAGTAACAGTGATGGGCAGTTTACTATATCTCTAAAGATAAGAACTACTAATTTCTTCTTGAATGATTATATTGAAATGTTATATCTTCCTTATTTATCTTTTTTCTATGGCATGACACTTTATTTTTTAAATTAATTTTTTGTTGTATTACAACTGTTTCATTTTTCCCCATTGCTCTCCCCTGCCCCACCCACCCCACTCACTCTCCCGTACTGAATCCCTAAGGCCAGGTAAGAAAGGTCACCAGAGCAGAAAGCCCTAGATGCCTAGCAAAGGACAACTATAGGGTGGGGCCTCACTCCCAGCGTAACCTTTCCTCCCCTAGCATATTTCTGGCGATAGGGTTTAGATTCCTTAACCTTTCCTATTGCTGATCATGCTGTACAGAACGTCCCTTGACCTTTCTTCCCCTAGTATGTCACTAGTCCTATGGGAAACAAGGGGACTAGAAAAAAACCTCAAAGGACTCCCATACAAGCTTCTGCACAATCACTCCCTTAAGATTTAAGTCCTCAACCCAGGCTGGTGTCATAGTGGATAGGTGCCGACCTGCAAACCCAAAGGTTGCAGGTTCCATTTCCACCTAGAGCACATAGCCAGGTTGCAAGCCAGGTCTCCAGCCAGGTCCGTAGCTGGAGGCAGGTGAAAGGCAACCATATACTGATGTCTCTCTTCCTCTCTGCTTCTCTCTCTTCCCCTTTAATAGTAACAAATATAATCTTAAAATAATAATAATAATAATAATTAAGTCCTTAAGACAATGAGGTTCTGACCTGCATATAATCTCAGGAGCAAAGCCTCAGGTCTGTTGACCACAGAGGCAAAAACTAGAGATAACATCTAGGCCTCAGTTGCGTTTTAACTCCAGTCCAGAAAAGCAGAAAAACCAAACAGAGCAATGTCATGAATGACATCAGGACCAGATGCAATAACAAATGACTTCCTCCCCTAGTGCCCACCAATCAGTAAAGATCACAACCCTAAATGGACACACTTGGAAAAGCTGATGAATATTCTATTGAGATCCTCCCCTGGGACCTCCCCTAAGATCCCCATCTTTAGAAAGGAGACAAAAAAATCAAAAAGGATGAACTACCCAGCGCAGCTCTCTTCAGAGCACGCCAGTGCCTTTCCCTACCCCGCTTCTTTCCCCAGGGGACGTTTTCTGAAGCACACCAGAGCCTTTAACACTCTCCTTCCCCCAGCTGTGTATATCCTTGACTTTCTTTTGCCTGGGCCCTTCTTTTGCAAATGTCTCCTAAGCCCATGTAGCACACAGCTGGCTCAAGACTTCCATGGCTCTCTTCTACTTCTGTGATTTTCTAAATAAACTTTTCCTTGTACTTGAATATTGGCTTTGAATTCTTTCTTAGCCAGAGCTCAGATACCGAGGTTGTTGAACCAGGTCTAACATCTGGTGCAGTTTTCCCTCCAAAAACCAAAAAGCAAGCACCAGAAGATAATCTTCAAGGTAAATGAACAGCCATATATCTGTACTTTCTGGTGTTCCTGCAATGATCGTGGTATTAATTAATCAAACATCTTCAGGGAGGAAGATCCGTTTGGTAGAACTAGTTAAATTGCTCATAAAATTTCCACCTCTCCATTACCTGTTATGATTATTTTCTGCATTCTCTTTGGCTGGTACTTAACATTCTTCCTTGTCAGTTCTGGCCTTACACCTGGAAGTGTGGTCCTAGTAGAGACCTGTCACCTGCTCCCTGGATTTAGATTCTGTCACTAACAGTCTTAGCAGTAGAGTCTTCCCCTTATCCAAGTTTCACTCCACAGTAGTACTTTACTTGTCTTTAAGTCAGGGATATTTTCACACAATTTAACTCTCTTGTTTTCATTGATTGAATTCTGTTTTCCAATATTGCTCTGGTGTGTTGGAGCAGGCTTCTCTTCTCTTAGAGACTAATAGGTATGACAAAAATGGACAAATGTACATTCAAGCACAGGGTAACAGTAACAAGGAAAGAATGGAGTTTAATCATGTAAAAGGATGCCTTTTAAGGAGCAGTTCATAATGAGGACTGAAAATAATATCCCCTTATTGTTTATATTAAGGATATTTAGGGCAGAAATAAAGAGATTCTGTATACAAATTGTTCTCAATAAATATTGTTGACTTACCCCAAGTCTGTAAACACACACATATTACTGATAAGAAATATAAGAAATACATCAAAATGTTAAGAATGTTTCTTTCTGAGGAGTGGAAACTTGAATAATTACTCTGTTTTTTTCTACTAGTGTTTTCTTCCCATTTTTTCCTCATTAATCTGAAAATCTGTGTTACTTTTATTATGAGAGGAAAAAATGATTTATACAAAGAAATGCCAGCAACTTGAATGTAAGGAAGTTCACCTAAATGCTAGCCCACAGCTAGCTGAGCTCAGCTCCAGAAATAATGGATCTACTTGAAGGAAGTAGGACAGCAGACTTAAGCTCACTCAGCAGAGCCCAAAGTGAGTCCTAAAGCTTTCCGTTACTCTGCGTTTCTAAGTAGAAAAGTAGCCCAAGTCAAGGCCTTCCTTAGCAAAACACATGGCATGTTTTCATAGTTACAAGGATTTGGCCTCTGTTTTAATACAGATTAGCTGCTAAATCTAGATCTGGCAACTGTGAGAACTACAATAGATTTGACTATGGATATAGTACCTATCCCAAGAAAGAAGGCTGCTCTAAAGCAAATGCAAGCCCTAGAACATTAATGATGCCTTATTCATTCACTTTCTAGATATCTACTCAATGTCTATCATAGGCCAGAACATTTTAGACTCTGGATATATAAAAGAAAATAAATAAGACCACGTTGCTTGCCACATACATCTTACATTCTGGTAGATGTAGGCAATAAATGAAGATATAAAGAGAAATAAAGCAGGGGAATGGTGCTACCTTGAGCAGTAGAGGAAGCATAATTTTCTCTGACAACCTGTAACTTAAATAGAGACTACATGAAGTAAAAGAGCAAACCATGTGGATATTTGGATGAAAATCATTCTGGACAGAAGGAACAGCAGGTGCAAAGACTCTGAGGTAGAGTCTTTCCAGCTATAAGAAGCAGAGCAGCTGGGAGCACTGAGTAAAGATAAATACTAGTTAGTCTGAAGTTAGATAATGTAAGGCCTTTGGTAGTAAGGTTCTTGACATTATGAGTGTAACAGAAAATCATCAGAGGGTTTCCATTTAGAGAGTAGTTGCATATTTACATTTTAAATGGCTCTTTCTGGCCACAGGTTAATGGATATAGGCAAATGGAAATGAGAGTAGACACAAGGGGTAGGAATATAAATCAACAGAGTCCAGGCTACAGATGATTTATTTGGCTAGGATGAAAGCGGCAATAGAAATGCAAGAGGCTGTCAGATTCCAAAAAATTTCAAAGTCTAGAATCAATAGTTTTGCTGATGGGAGATGTAAAATGAAGAGCGACATCAGGGGTGATGCCCAAATTTTTGACCTGAACAACTAGATGCCACCATTTATTTGAAAGGAAAAAATATAGGAAGAACAGATTTGACTGAGAAAAATCTAGACTTCAAGTTTGGCTGTTAGGTTTAGGCAGACAATTAGATAAGGATCTCAAGTTCAGGAGAAAAATTCAGGCCAAATACAGAAACTGGGTCTTCAGTAATAGCATGGTAATTAAAAGATCACCAAGGGATCTTTAAAATGTATCTAAAGCAGAGAAGAGGTCCAGGTACAGAGTCCTGGGATGCTTCAGCTTTTAAGGTCAGATTGAGGAAGAGGATCAGGCAGTTAGGAATGAAAGGGAGCAGCAATGAGACAAGAAGATCAAAACAATGTCCCAAAGAACTGAACAAGTGCCTAAAGAATGCACTTTGAACAACACAACTATGTCAAGTTTCCTGGCTTTATCTCTAATCTTGGAGCCTTGGAGCAAAGACATCAATTTACATTAAATTAAAATTTTTTCCATTACTTTGAATTCTATGTAGTAAACTAGTGAATCCTACTGTCATTCCATTATGGGTGAGTCTATTTAGCCCCAAGCCCACTCTTGCTTCTTCCCTTTCTCATCCAGCCTGTGTCACCAGGGAATGATGCTGGATTCAGCACAAGCTAAAGAGACCGCAGATTTTTCAGGGTAATACATCCTTATAGTCAGGCTGGATTGTGAGCATTGTAAAACCAAATTAAATTGCAGGCATGTTATTGTGATGCAGTGAAGAGAAAATGCAGCTCAGATATAAGTAGGCATCTTTTGTTCCTGCTCTGTACAATGGACCTCTTACGTATTTATTTCTTTACTCTTTCACCCTATTCAGTTAAATTTATTTTTAGCTATTGTTTGAGCATCCTCCAAGAGAGGCAAACACTAAGGACCACAATGAACACATCCAAAGATTCCAAAGCGCTGCTTAACACATCAATGTCAACACCTTTCCTCCTAGGAGGTCAAGGACTCCCCCTTGCTAACTCTGTAGTATATACTAACAAGAAAAGAAAAACAATATCACAGAAGTTGTGTATTGAATTTCACTGGCATTTTTAACAACGTTAGTGGGACAAGTCTCTCAGGAATGTCATAGGAGTTAATGTATGGGTAGACAGTACAAGTGAACATATCTAAAATCACTGGCATGTATCTTTGTTTCTATTATTCATGATGGAATTTATGATGCATCTTATATGAGGTGTTTACTAGCTTGCCCATGATACAAGAACTGAAGCACCCAAGTGTTAGCATAGATAGCCAGACGTTAATAAAGAAAAGAGCAAAGGGAATAAGATATTATTAAGTGTAATCAACTAGTGAGCATATTCTGCTTCATTAGGAAGTTATAGCTTCACACACTCAGGGGATCACAGAAGAGATTCTTATGCTGGGCATATGCCTAGTAGAAGTCAAAACAGCACAGGGGGAGATGCTTCTACTATGAGGCATGCAAAACAGAAGCCAAGATGGCTACCAGAAAGGCCTGTCTTTCTAGCCTGGAAAAAAGATCAGGTTAGATAAGGGGTACAGAACCCCCAGAAGACCTAGGAAATGGATTGGTTATGGGGAGAATCCGGTGCCAGCCTGTGAAAGCTTGAGAAATTGATTGGTTAGTCTGAAGAGGTCCTGGTCCATCATAAGCTGAGACAATATAACCCAAGTTTAACAAAGTTTACTCACTCACTCAGAAACATATGCCTGCCCTGTTCACTTCCACCTTCTTTCCACAGTATCTATGTGGCCCTAGCAGCCACCTGGGGCCCATGGCAGGCCACGTGGGCCTGGGAACAGTGTCAGCCAAAACACTGCCAGAACAGACTAAGCCAACGAGATTGGGACAGAAAAAGGACTGGACCAATGGCACAAAATGTCTGGACACTGACACCATTCTTGAGCTGGATGAAGACAAGATCAGACTTTTTCCATCCTGGGACAGATGGAGATGAAACATCGGGAACCCGGTGGCAGCCTTCTAGTTCCTCCCAAATAAATCTTACAACTAGAACCACATGTGCCCGCATGTGAGTCTCTTGAAATGCTTTCCTTGTGACTCTGTGAAAGAATCATTTCCAATCATTTCCAAGATAAGGACAAGCATTCCTTGAATGGGAGTTGCTCTGGGGACCTGCTGTCAGTTTACATGGTAAGCAGAGTTTAGGGCACTTGGGGAGGTGATTTACTCAATGGTGTCTGACTCTTTTACCCAAACCTCCACCTTCTTCCCCACGTGAACTTTTATTGTTAAAAACATGAACGCATTAGAAGGAGAGAACATCAAAGTGGCCTCCACATCTTCAGAAAATAATACAAGAATAGGTAATTGTTATCCCCAGACCACTAGCTATTTTTATAAGCTTTTTATGTTTGTTGTTGCAAAATAATTTTTTATAGACAAATAAGGACAGGGAAGGCTAATTAAAATATTTTTGGGTTATTTTGCTGTATTTATACTTTTAATATGTAATTTTAAAGATTCACAGTCATACCTAAATTTATACATAGATTTATACATACCAAAATTGTATAGCTCCAGGCTGCACCAAAACCACAAATTTTTTAGATAAAAAGTATTGTTTAAAAATGTAGAGCTGGGAACTAATGATTAAAACTGGGCTTAAAATTAGGACTGTTTGGTCTTAAAGAGTTCTATAGTATTTTCACCACCTTAATCAATTAAACCTCAGTGGGAATGAATTTCACCTCCTCCTGAGAATAAATGATTTTGGAGAAGAGAAAAACCCGAGGCTTCAACAGAGGAGGGTATCATGTGGCACACAAGGAAGAGATAAGAGGTACCTAAAGATAAACTATTCCTATCCCACGATTTGCCTAGACTTGTCCCACTGGCCTTCTGTTACAGGGCTGGCTAAAAAGAATTATTTATTGAGTAAATATGAATACGACCTTTTATTTTGTCCTTACACTTGCATTTCTGTCAATTTGACTATGGTTTCACAATCAGCCTGCCCATGAGATTGTCTGGCTGGGAAAAAGAAAAATCTGTAATATGTCCTTTGTTTGTGGAAATCTCTATCTCAGAGGTACAACCTACTTTTATTTTTAGATGCCTTGTATTATTGTGGTGATTGTGCTATTGGTAAACATACCCACTGGCAATTTCATGACTCGAATACCCAATAAATGCAATAAATAATTAAAGCAAGTATTAGGCATGCTAATAAGTCTGCAGAATTGTTTCCTAAAACAATTACACAAGTAATGTAAAAAGGTTCTAACAGGCAGATAGACAAGCTAATCACACATGAGATTTGATCATTTCTCAGACAGATTCACAGTTGTTTTGCTATTAAAGCTAGTGGGAAAAACCTCCCCAGGGGACTATTCTCCTGGTTCATTTTGCACTGTGCTACTGCCACTAACAAAAAATAAAGGAACTAAAAACACAAGGTTCTAAAATAGGCGTAAACCTCAACCTACCTAATAATGTTCTGGGCAACTGAATTATTTATTTTTGCCAATAGCAAGCAACAGGCAGCTTTTGTCTTTATTAATTCAGTTCAGCTGATAGGAGTAGACAGAACTGAAAGAGGAGAATGTGCTTTATCATCTGTAGACAAATTTCAATTTTCTCTTTCAAGTACAGTTGAATGCATTTTCTTTGCAACCCAAAGACAGAAGATCTTGATTACTGTTGCAAGGATAATCTCAGCCTTTGTGTGAAGAAGATAGGGAAAATAAATAGTCTCTCTGGATGATGTGTCAGCTTGTGAAATTACAAAACAAGATATATTTTCACAGGTAGGGAAATTAAATTAAGGTAAAATGGTAGAACCATTAAAATGACAATTGAAGGCTTATTTTGTAAGCTAAGGCTGGCTTCCCAATGGTCCTTTGTCCTTAGCCTCACCCCAGGGGCACAGACAACAGAACCAGAAACAAACAGGGTCAATACAGGGGCAGCTGTCTGGAAATACAGGTCACTCAGGCTGTGGACCCTGTCATGAACTGCTAGCTCTTTTGTAAAATTAAGGTTTGCACTCCCTTCTCCCCTTCCCCGACAACCACTCTTGTTTTAAGAGTTTAGACGGACAAGGAGTTGATAATTCTCCAGCTGCCTTCTCAGTTTACCAATCTAACAAAAAGATCAATCCAACACCACTTCAGTTGCAGTCTTTCTTTCCATTAACAGGAGAATGCTAAGAATTCACCCACTTGAATATTAGGAAAATTTTTATTTGTCACTTGTACTTTATCCACATTCAAAGGACAAACATCACTTGGGCTTCTGATAACAAACAGAGTAGAAATGTGTCCCCAGCAGTACCAGAAAACAGTAGGTTAGGAACCAGCCCATTAATGGCCTCCCTCAAGTATTCTGTTTTTGTAATCACCCCTCAGGATAGCCCGATGGCTGCCAACTCAGCACTGCCCTCCCCTCATCACCCACACTTCTCTCTCTCCTCTCTCCTCTGCTCAATTTAAATAGCTCACTCACAAAATCTCTGATAAATCATTCTGCAGTAATAGGTGATGGTTTACTGCACGCATTTACATAAATATGAGTTCAGACCTCCCCATTTACAACCCACTCCACCTTGGGTACTACTTTAAACCATCAGATTAATGAAGATTGCCCAGGCCTCTTTTTCCTTTACCTCACATCAAAAGTTGACACAGCTGACCACATGTAATATAAACCCTAACAGCAGGGTTCTCCCTTTTTCTTTCAATGCAAGTGCCTGTTCTAAACTAATTAGCAAGGCATCCACTTCAAAGATGGCTATCTGGAATAAACACATTGCATTCCACAGAACTATACTGAAGAGCTAAACCACACATATCTCCGCTTCCTTTGTTTCACCAATATTAAGATAACTGAGCTACTTATTTTCCCTCTCCCCACACTTTAAATTCCCATTCTTAAGCTTTAAAGTCACCAACAGTGAGCCCTCAAAACCCTAGGCCCCCTCGCTTGACCCCAATAAAAGCAGAGACTCTGGGCTCTCTCCCTCTCCTCTTAATCCAATCCCAAGAACAAGGGGAGAAGGGGCTCCCAGTTTCTTTTTGTCATGTAACTCCCTGAACTACTTAGGTAGAAGTTAGGTTGAGAGGCTAGACATGTTATGACAATGGATCTTACAAATAAAAGGAAACATCAGAAGTGGGGAGGAAGTGTTCTACAGTCCCTCACACACCAATATTCTCCAGCATTCTGTTTTCCTAAACCAATCATTAAACTTCAGTTTAGAGAGGGGTAAGACTCCCCTCCCCACCCCTAGAAAAGAATCAGCAGCAGCAGGACTTTCATGCTCCCACCTTTCAGTCACCTATCCCACATATAACAGATAACACCACCTTTGGGAAATTCTGATGTTGTAGCCCAGAATCCTCCAAAATAAGCTAAAAAAGTCACATTAAATTAAATTTGTAATCATTCTTATGATTACAGTTGAAAATTTACGCCTAACTCTATTTCTTATGCCAAGTTATGATCACATATTTTCCAGTATTTCTATCAGAAGTCCTGCAACAAATTAAATGGCATAAATTTTAATAATAAAATTCTAATATTCTAGATATATCCTAAATTAGAAAAAAACACCCTTACAGTATTAAACTCACTCCCCCACAAATTAAAATCCAAAAATTAAATCACCATAAAAGTTCAAATACAAAAAAAATTAAGGTTCAGAGGAATTAAAATCCAAATTCTCATAAAATCAGACTTTTTAGGTGAAAATCCAAAACTCATCCTGATGAATTTCTTCTTTTATTTCCTCTCAGTCAAAAGTATTCTCACTGCCTGGAAAAGTATAGCTCCTTCAGAAATTCAGAAATGATATCATGTCAAACACAAGTTTTTACTAGCCATATATATATATATGAATATATATATATATTCATTTTATTTACTATTTTTTAGAGAGAGGGGAAGGGAGAGAAGGAGAGAGACATCTATGTATGGTTGCCTTTCACCTGCCTCCAGCTAGGGACCTGGCTGGAGACCTGTCTTGCAACCTGGTTATGTGTACCCTGGCTGGGAATTAAACCAGTGACCTTTGGGTTTGCAGGTGGTGCCTTATCCACTGTGCCACCAGCCAAGGCCTATTAGCTATATTTTAAAGAATTCAAAGAATCTAGAAAAAAGATAAAGTTGTATCTACATCACAATCCATGACATTAATATACCAAAAAAAAAAAAAAAAGTCAATGGTGTAAATGTAAAAAGGGAAGAAAAAAGAAACCAGGACAAATTCATTTTGTCAACCAGCAGGCAGTGTCAATTCATGCCAATGGGAGACACCAATTTAGACCAGGAGTCTTTCTCAGTATTTTCTTTCTTAGGGTCAACACTATAAACTTGGAGTGAGAAAGATATTTCTAACTATGATTCAAAACCCATTAAAGGGAATACAGTACTGAATCTAAAGAACAAAATAAACAAAATTAAAATAGACTCACAGACACAGAAAACAGATTGATGGTTAACTGAGAGGAGGGGTGGTTGGGGGACTGGGTGAAAAGTTGAAGGGATTAAGCAGCATGAATTGAAAGTTACAAAATAATCATGAGGATGTAAAGTACAGCAAATAAAATATAGTCAATATTATAATACTATGTATGGTGCTGGGAGGGTACTGAAAATATCAGAGAGAATACTTTGTAAAGTATATGATTATCTAATTCCAATACTATATGCCTAAAACAATACATAATAACATGAGTGGAAACTGAAATTAAAAAAAGAAAATACAGTACTGATATATTTTACTACATTACAAAAATAAGCACATTTGAAAGACAAATGACTCACTTAGGGAAAAAAATATGTCAGAAACCAACATCTTAGGCAAAGTTCTATTCCCCACTAAAAAGAGCATATTAAACAGCTACATATTAAACAGAAATCAATCAATAAAAACTCCCTTAGAAAATGGACATGAGAGCCAGTTTACAGAAAACAAATTCAGATAGCCCTTGCACAAATGAGAAGACACTCACCTCATTTATGTCATATTATTAAATAATAAATACAAATTTAAACAAACCTAAAATACCATATTGCACCCCTTTGGGGAAAAATCTAAACATTTCATAATACTCTGTGGATGAGGCTATGGTGAAGCAGAATTCTCATGTTGTAAGAAAAATGCAAGATGGTAAAATACTTATAAAATTTGGCAATATAGACACAAGACATGGGTTTATCTTTTGATGCAGCAATTCAACTTCTAAAAATTTATGCTACAGATATACCTGTTAAAAATGACAAGAAAGTTTATTCATTGCCATACTATTTGTAATTGCAAAAGAATGGAAATCTCCCAAGTGACCATCAACAGGGGACTGTTTAAATAAACTGTGATAAATTCACATAACAAAAGATTAATACTATGTAGCTGTAAAGAAGAAGGAGAAGCTCTCTACCTACTGATGTGGACATAGTTCCAGAAAACATGGTTACATAAAAACAAAAAAACATCACGATGAAGAACAGAACAGTGTATAATTTGCTTTCTTCTGTGGAGAAAAGAAAATAGTTAAGAATATATATCTATACTAACATGCATTTGTATTTAAGAAAATGACCCATGAAACATACATAGCGTATAGGACCTACTCAATTAGTCTGACTAGAGCCACGCTGCCTAGGTCTTTCTCTGTCACAAGTTGTTTAACATCTGTGAGCCTATCTATAAAATGAGAATTATATGAATTCTTACCTCATAGGGTTGATACAGGAAATAAATGAGAATATTTGCAAAGGGCATTGGGCAGTACTAGGTACTTAATAAATATTATAGAAGTATTCATTAAACAACTAAATAAGTAAAATCTGTAGGGAATAGAACAATGTTTCTCAATGTATTCTTTTTAAATATTACTTTAGTTTTTAACTATTACTTCTTAAGTTTTGGACAAATGGGTCACAAACAATAATAAGTGAATGTATGAACTTAACATAACTGGCCCACAGCCATGAAATTTAAATACAAGTAGTTCCCAGATCTGACAATAGTTATCATTTCTGGTCAGATTTTGCTTGCTAAAGGCCCTCAAAGCTTGCCTTTGCTTACAGCCCAGAGGATACAGACTTTACAGAAATGCCTGTTTGTATAAAAACCACCACTCTCATGTGCAAAATTGTCAAAAACTGCAACAACGCACTACAGCTGTAAACACATGATCAGTGCTAGTCTGCTACCGTCAAAGCTTAACACCTCCCCCCTTGGCCACGCCAGAAGCTATAGAGTCAAACCCTCTACAACACAGAATTTACTCTTTTTTGTTTTCTCTTTATTACCACTCCGCTTCTTACACGTTGAGGAGTGAATCGGTACTGATAGTTAACGTCACTTTTTCCTTGGGAGATACAAAATTAAAAATTAAAAAAAAAAAAAAGGCAGCAGGAAAAGAAAAATATTTACTCATAACTGCTGGAGAAGATATTTATGGCTGCGGCTTATAAATTACAGAAACTTGGAATTAGACAGGCTTACCAACCACGTCACAGAGAGCACCCAAAGGAAGATGGCGCAGCGGCAAATTCTGTCACCCTCACGGCCCGGAGGGGCGTGGTAAAATGGGCACTTCCTATTGGCAGTTCCCAAAGGAAAGGAAGAGGCGGGTCGCACAAGCCAATTGCCTCTTTCCAAATTGACCAATCAGGTAACTCTTGGCCACCTCCATCGGAAGACGTGAGAGAAAAGAAGCGTTATGCATGGTGGTGCTGATATATGTCCCTCCGCAGTGAAGGAAACAGCAACCAGAAAAGAAGTGTTCCCTCTCCTCAACATATTGAGTAGTATCTCTTCTTGGAATCTTTTCCTTCTGTGTTGCGGCAACCATTTGTCAAACTCACTGGCTGTGTCTCTTAATTGCATCATCATCTCAGTTGATCCCTGGGAACTTTGAGGTAGGCTGTAACCACAAAGTGAGCTACAAGCCTCTCTCTAGTGTGTATGATGCCTACTAAGTATCCCAGGTTGTTAATTATGGTAATCATATAATAGTGTATTTCCCAAATTAGGACATTGAAAGTGGAAGGGGGGCAATATAATGAAAAGTATAAAATGTTTGAGATTTATATTGGTGAATTGACAGACAGTGCAATTCAAAATTCATTTTAATTATTTGTAAAAAATAACTATTCAAGCAAAAACTTTTAAAAATGTCTTTAAACATTAAAAGTAACATAAAATGAACATTTTGGCACATGTTGGTGTATTTCAATTAGTGTTTCCAGCTTAATCGTCCATAATACTGGGTTACTATTGTTTTTCTAAAGAATAGATTTTAAATATGGTATTATTGTTTTTAATTTTTTTTAATTGGCTTCTACCTTCTCAAGTATGTATTTGGTGATTGATATATGGGAAATTTTAGCATCTCAATTTAAACTTCACTGTAGATTTTAATGTTTTACATTAAGGAAGTAAACTCGAATTATACTAAAGACAAAATGTCATTCCAATTTTTGAAATCTGTACATTTTTCATCCCAAATATTTTCTTAAGTACTGCCTTTTTGTCTCTCTTCAGACAACAGATCTTCAGCAAACATTTGTATGACACAAGCTTCCTAACTAGTTTTTCAATTTTTATGATTCTTTTGAAGGTTTGCCAAATTTGGTTGCTGCGCATTGAAAGCATTTTACATTTCACTTCATTTCTCTAAAAATGTGAGTTTATTCATTTATAATAGAAGTTCCATCAAGAGTCTTCATATGGGGGTTAATATGTTCCAAGGTACAATGATAGAATTTCAAAATTAAATCTTATACCTCATTCAAATTGCAGTTGAATTTCTTTAAATTATTCCATGATTTTGTAGGGGTTAATCTGAATGCTTTCTTCTATCACAAGCTTTTATTTCAATAACAGAAATCTTCAAAATCTGAGTTTTATTAGCACAATGACTTTTAAATTATTGCATTAAAATTTTCTAACTGATTTTTCACACAATGCATCATTTTATACATTTTATTTGTAAAAAGTTCAGTACCTTTGTTAACATTTTGAAATTACTTGCAAAATATTTTTAAAGAATTAAATATTTGTAAAATCCTATTTAGGAGCAACAAAGGGGAAATATGTGTCATTATGTTTGAGGGTTTTTCTAGTACTCAATTTTCTACTTTTAACACAGTTTTGTAGTTCTGTTACCAAATGGGGGCCCAGCGGCCTGCTGCAATGAAAGCCAGACTCATGACACAGATGCTGGTGAAGAAGGAAAGTGATTTAGCCAAGGGTCCATCACATGAGAATTAGGGACTCTCATTTCAAAGCCCAGTTTAACATCTTAGTGCAGGCAGGCATTTTTATGGAGAGAAAGAGGAAAAGCAGAACAAAGACACCAAAGGGAGAGGTTTGAAAAGTTCTCCAAGTGCAGACCAGCACTGGTTCATTCTCATAAGGACCTTGAAACTGTTCAAGCGATGGTCTGGTGTGCCTCATTCTGATTTTAAGGTTGAAAGGTCAGCAAATCTGCAAAACTGAAGGTTGAAGTCTGCACTTTTTGAAGTTAATTTTTAGGATTGTTATAAAAACATGCTGTTTATCTACAAGTTACATATAAATCAGTCAGCATTTATAAAAACAACATCAAAATAATGGTGAGGTGGCTTACAATTTCCCACTGTTACAATTTTAGTCATCAAATTATTACAAGCCCTGGCTGGTAGCACAGTGGATAAGGCGCTGGCCTGAGAACCCAAAGGTCACAGGTTCGATTCCCCAGCCAGGGCACATAAAAAGGTTGCAAACCAGGTCTCCAGTCAGGTCTGTGGCTGGAGGCAGGTGAAACGCAACCATACATTGATGTCTCCCTTGCCCTCTTTCTAAAAATAATGAAATAAAATCTTTAAAAAAAAAATTATTACATATAACAATATCTGTGAATTTTGACAATTGTAGCTTATATGTTAATTGCAGTTTGGGTGCATTTATGAATTATGTTTACACCATAGCTAATACCAAAGGTCTAGTTATTTCAAAGATCCCCCCCATATAATTTTCATTTTTTTCTATGACCTTGTGCTCTGCCCAATATAAATTCACACCATACTCAGAGTAATTTTATTTTAAGTATAATTCTTTAACACAATATAGAATAATTTTCCCAATAGTGTCACACATTTTACTTTCGGAGAATTAATTTTTAAGTTTTTATTTGATTTCATAAATGGAAAATAAAAAATTGATATGGATATAGAGAATATGGGGAAATGGATGGTACACAAAACAGGATTTTAAGTGTGTTCATTGATGTGATCTATGCATACCTCATCATGTTTCAGATGTCCATGTAAATAAATTAATTCACTTAAAAATTGATATTTGATTGCTATCTTATATATGTCTATGACTTTCACACTGTAATCCTATTATGTCAATAACATAAAAATGTAAAACAACCAATGGAATTTAGGGAAAAATTTCAAAAAGAATATGTCTTGATCAAGAAATTATTCAAGTCTAAAATAACTATCTAGCTATACTAGCACTTATAAATGTGTTTAATCTATGATACCAGGCTTCACAGCCTACAGCCTGACCATATAAATGATTTTATGACAGGTTCTACTTCATGCATCCCAGTAAATTTTAATTTTTATTAGCTTTTAAATGAATGGTTTTCAGGTTATTTGACAGAACTGACATCTCCATTTATTTAGATCATATGAACCGTTTGTTTATATACACTATTTCAATTTCTAAAACTGCACCTCAAAACTTATTTAAAATTTTACTTGCTTCAAATTACCACTTAGTGGTTCAGTTGCCAGCCCACCATTAGAGTTAGCCCACCATTAGGTCTGAAGTCATTTAGCTGATTAAGGAATATTTAAGGAGATAGTGTATTATCAGCAAAAGGATATAACATATTCACTGTCACAATCCCAAAGCTCAGAGTCCTTTTACTTAATTGTACTACTATTTTTAGCTAAGGCTGAAGAAGTCACTCTGTCCTTGTAATTCTTTTCCCTGGAACCTGAGTGGCCTCTAATGTTTATGCCCTGCTGAGACAAACACATATGACCCATTTTGTCAGTCTTGTTTCATGTGTTATAAATACAGAGATATGCAATAAAATCTGTGGATTTTATTGAGGAAAAATGATGCTTTCTCTATGATCTCTCTTCTAGGTTGGTGTCACAGGTCAAAGAGAAATAATAGCTTTGGTTATTTTTCATAGGCTGAAGTTCTGTACTGATTATGAAGCTAATTATTCAAAGACCCAAAATCATTTCATTTTTAATATCTCACTGTGGAGAGTCTAAGGAGAACAAATCTAAATTCCACAGAGGTTTTTATTTTTGTTTTTGTTTTGTTTGTTTGTTGTTTTTTCTTTTTCTAGTGAGTGATAGCATTCATTAAATAGGCCACTAAATAATGTTAATATATGTGACAGATTAAAGATGGATGCAATTCATTGATAGTCCTTCAAAGTCTGTGTCCACTTTCTTTGAATCTGAGAGGACACTATAACTACTCTGGCCTATGAAATATGGCAAGAGTGCCATGTTTGTGCCAGTTTGTAATGGGCATTAATTGACTTGCTGTTTCCACTTTTGATCTCTTAAAATGCTTGCTCTGGGGAAAGCTAGCTTCTCTGTAAGAAATCTGATTTATGAGAGTGTCATGCTGTGAGAAAGAACAAGGTAGCCACACAAAGAGAGAAATCCTAAAATAGCCACCATGATTACAGCCCTCATAATCTAGGTTTCACACCTGTGAATGGGGAAACATTGCTGTGACTCCATCATCACCTGGCATTTGATTGTAATTGCATAAAAGACTCCAAGTGAGAACCACTCATGTGAGCCAACAGAACAATGAAAAAGAAAACAGTAAGTTGTTGTTTTAAGCCATTAAATTTTGGGAAGGTTTATTAAACTACAATAGATAATAGAGATAGCATACAATATTTATTGAACATTTACCTATGTGCCAGGTACTTTTCAAAATATATTCACATGAATCAACTCGTTTAAACATCAAAACCACCACTAAGATAATACTGATGAGGAAACTGAGCAGCAGCAAGATTAAATAATATGCTCAAAGTCACACACTACTAAGTGAAATATGAATATACGTAGAGTCCCTAGGCCACCACTATGCTAACCTATCTCTAGGTAGTAGGTGAGGCACTATACTGTCATCCTCCATATCTGTTTATAGTGCCCCATTTACAATATTGTGCATGATTACTTGACTAATAATTTATGCCAACACCCATTAAACTCATCAAAAATATTTTCAGCTTCATCATATCAAATTGTATATAAACTATAATGACAGTAAAAGATAAAATTTGAAAGTAAAATTAATATACTTGATATAAAAATAAATCTATATCATGAATATTCAATTACTTATACAGTACCAGACATTCTTCTTCCTTTAAAAGAGAAAAACAAATACTAACTCTTGAATAATGGGCACTTGAATACAATCTTCTATGCATACAATATTGCCACCATATAGTCATGTAGTCTTAAGAGTAACATTGGAAATAAAACACAATACTAGATAACATGTAGTCTGTTCTTTAAATGTCTGTAGCCAGAAGTAATAAAACATTCTCCAAGAGGATGGCAAGTTAATACAAGTGATATAACAAATTGCTTTTTAAATTAAAAGTATATTTTTTTATATCTTATATCCTCAGGGTATTTCTTAACTTAATTTTTATTTCACATCTTTTTCTCTATCTTTAAATTATTCTTACATAATAATATGGAGAGCAATTTATATTCTGAGGAAGTCATTTCTTACCAGTTAACTAGGAGAAATGGCTGATTTAGTTAGTTTTGTTATATAGCCACAAAGCAAATAATATTTAATACAAGAAGCTAGATAAGCAGCAATTTGATTGTGTCCAGATCAGTATGATAATAAACATCTACGTTTCTATGTAATCAAGTCAGAAATAAGAATAACAACAAGCTTGAATATACATCACATATCAATTGAAAAATACTCTTCTCATTTTGTCCTCTTCATTATCTAAACTTATTTTCTGTGGCCCAAGGTTAACTTTTAATTGTACAAGATTTGAAAACTAATCTAGAAATAGTAGACTGGCATCCCTGTCTTAAGAATATTTCATTTCATTCTATTCCTGGCCAATTTTAAAAACGATGTGGCCCTGGCAGGTGTGGCTCAGTGGATTGAGTGCTGGCCTGCAAACCCAAGGGCCACCAGTTCGACTCCCAGTCAGAGCACATGCCTGAAGCCAGGTCCCCTACTTGTGGGTGCATGAGAGGTAACCAATTGGATGTTTTTCTCACTTGTTGATGTTTCTTTCCCTCTCTTTGCATCTCTCTAAAAAAAATTTTTTTTTTTTTAATTGTAGTGAGAGAAAAAAAACTGTTGTGGATCTTTTCTCAATATACCCTTCTTACCATTTCTGCTAATTTTTCTTACCCTTTTACTTCCTTGATACCATCTTTTTCTTCCTACACGCATAATAGAAAGGAGTTTGGTATATTTAGCATGCCCAAAGCAATGAAATAATATACTATTATATAAAATAAAGTTTTCATAGAACAACAATGGGATATCAATGTTCTACTTCTGACCAGCGGAACTGGGACCAATTCTATCCCTACAATTTCTTATCAGAACATTTATTTCAAAAAGTTTGTGTTGTCTGAATAAGGTGTCTTTTATAACTATAAGTATTATTTTTTAATTATAAATTTATTTGAATACTTATATGGCAACATTTCTTAAGGGGTATAAAAAGAATAGGAGTTTTCAACCTTGATATGAGTGTGAAGCCAATCCTTTTAATTTTTTATGTATATTTTCTTACCAGGTGGCCAGTAAGGAAAAGGCAGTCAAAAACAATAAAGTTGTATTATTATCCAGAAGTATACAATTTTATAACACCTTTGAAATATATACATCTGAGTATCCCTCCAATTGTTATCAAGTAAATGTCAGAATTATTATTATAGACCCATGGTAATACCTTAAGTTGAGAGCATTAAAAATGGTTGTTATATTCATAATACACAATCTTAAATTGAAAGTGTATGAAGTAATTTGTTTTGCCTTCTTTTAAATAATTGAATGTTATCAAAATGTATACATAAAGTGAAAGGTATTGTTATACTATCCTCTTTGGCAATCAACTAACTTCAAATTATCTAATAAATTAAACCTACAAATAGCCAACCACTGTGCTAAGGATATTTAGTCTATCATCAGACAATGAGCATATTGATTTTAACCTTGTTAAATTTACAAGATAAACTGTGAACCTGTGATCAAGGAGCACAGTCTATTCATCCTTTATCCAAATATAATCATTTTACAAACAAAAAACAGATGCACTACCAAATAATCATAATTTTATACAAAAGATACAACTAAAGAGCTGTCAGAACCATGGGAAAATGCCTTGAATTAATTTGACTAAGAAGAGTCAGACATGGTGTCAGTGAATGGGGACATACATATTGTAATTTATAGGAAGTCATCAACAATATAAGAACGGGAGAAGGGCAATTGAGACAAAGGATTAGCTTGAAAAGTCTCCGAGGCATGATCATACAGATTATGTTTTAGAGAATTTCAAGTCCTCTTGGGTAATTAGATCATAATAGGTGGAAGGAGGGGATGAAGGTGACATTAGACTTGGGTTGTGTTGGGCCCTGAATGTCATGGTAAAGAATTCATATTTTATCCCAAAGATGATACAGATCCAACAGAGACTCTAAGGCAACTGTGAAATGAGCAGAAATACTGACATCAGCATGTAGAATGAGCAGGGCAAGAGACATGAGACCAAGGAGCCAGAAATTAGGCCACCACTTGAGCAGAAATGCAAGAAGTAATTGTGTAAAGGAAAATGGATTACATATCACTCAGCCTATACAATGAATGCCAGCATTTTAGATCTGGTCTTTGGAGAATGTATTTGAATAATTCAGTTAGCACAATCTCTGCAGGGCATTTTCAATTCTATCAATGGTTTATTCTTAGAGTGGCCAGAAGGTTTTAGTCTATTCACAAGGCAACCTTTTCCAAAATAACAGCAATCACTTTTTTCCCCTCACATTTGCTTTTATTCTAAAAATAAACAAACATTAACCCAGTCTTGCTTAAGAGTGAATAATATATTGCTCACATTTATCAAGGAATATTCTATAGTGTATAATGTATCAGTTAGAAAATTATGCACTTGAATATACACAAAAATAGAATGATGCCTTTACCCTTCTCATTTTGCATGCAGCAGAGAAAGGAATGTTTGTTCTCTCCATGGCACTGGGAGGAACAGTGTAAACTGGTGGTGGGGAAGGGAGTTTGACACTGTACTACATTTTGCTTACACTAAGGAAAGAGTAGGCAAAATGCAGAAACTGAAGCCAAGGAAAAAATTATAATGTTATCAAAATATTAGAGTAGCATGCCAATTGAGATATCTCCCTCTGTTAAGAATATCCATGTATCAGTCTGTTTAGTTTTCAACTAATGAATGAACATGGAGCATCTTGACAATAATGTTATTCTACAATCAGATATATGGGCCTTACTTAATAAACGATGTCACTGACTAGCATTTATCTTACTGCTAATGATACAGATTCCTGAATCTGTTTGCCTAGAACACTGCATTGATGAATGTTACCCTGAAGAGTTTTCAAATGAGAACATAATCTAAACCAATGTTAAATGGATGGATAACATTATTTTACATCCTCCAGAAGAAAATGAGGCTAGCATTTAAGCCTCACATGATGGATATATATTTGACATCAAGTAAACATACAAGAATCTAATAACAAGACTTTTATGTAATTTTTCTTTTGAGAGAGAGTAGTTTTCAGAATGCATAGAGGATGATAATACAGATTAGGTATCATTGTAAACAAGTTCTCAATTATTGAACTGCCCCAGGTTGTATTTTCTTAACCAAGCAGATAATGTTGAGCTTCCACTTCCAATTAGTCAGAAAAAATTAACCTTTAACTATTATACCCCCATTTTGAGCCATGTAGAAATTAGTCATGTTGAAAAGTCATTAATACCTCTACATGTTCTATTAATATTTTCCTACCTCTTTATTTAAGCTTATTTTTTAGAGTAGTTTGATTTTGCTTTCCAATTTCTTCTACCTTAGCCGTACTTCTCTATTATCAATATTGAAAACAAAAGCCAGGCACTTTCTAATTCAGTTCAGTTGGAAACAGGTTCTGGTAATCAATAAGACTTTCAAAAAAATTTAAAGGCATATCACAAATCTCTACACAATAAAAGGTGTGCATATTTTAAATATTAAAATCTTAACAGAATTGTAGAACAGGAAATTGGCTTGGTCAGTTGGGGCTGCTAGAACAGAATGCCATAAACTGGGTGCTTAAACAACCTAAATGCACATCACACAGTTCTGGAGGCTAGAAGTTCAAGATCAGGGTGCCAACACAGTTGGGTTCTCCCAGGTTGCAGTTCATCAACTTCTCATTATACCTTCATTTGGCACAGAGAAACACTCTCTTAAAACTCTTATAAAGGTACTAACCCCATTCATGAGAGCTCTGATCTCAGGGCTACATTCTAATGATCTCCCAAAGGCCCCATTTACTAATACCATCGTATGGGGAGATAGTGTTTCAAATATACATTTTGGGGGAATACAACTTTCACCCCATACCAAAAATTATATTCAACTGAACAAATACAATTAAATATGGAAGACATTTAATAATATGTCATTAAACTGGACAAAAGTAATATTATATATACTAAGCATTTTATTAGTATTTATTCATATAGGAGAGAGAGAGAGAGAGAGAGTGTGTGTGTGTGTGTGTGTGCGCGCGCGCACATGTTGTGGAAAACTTGTGGTCAAATTTTTGTTCTATCAGGTACCTTCTCTCTTAAATCAAAAGTCTGAATTTTTCTTCATAAAAGTTATTTCATTTTTTTAATTTAATTTAATTTTTGTTGTATTACATCCATCCCCTTTTTCCTACCCTGTCCTCTTCCCCACCCACCCATTCCCCCCAAAGTCAATCCCCCCTGTTGTCCATGTCCATGGTTCCTTTATACTAGGTTCTTGTCTAAACTGCTCCCCTTCCTTGCCTCTTCTGCCCTCCTCCCCCCACACCCCTTTCCCCCCTGCCCACTGAAGGCCGATTCACTGTATTCATATATCTGGTTTTGTTTTGCTTGTTAGTTTTGTCCATTATTGTCCTGTAATGGGTGAGATCAGATGTTATTTGTCCTTCACTGACTGGCTTATTTCACTAAGCATAATACTTTCTAGTTCCATCCATATTGTTGCAAAGATTAGGAGTTCCTTCTTTCTTTCTGCTGTGTAGTATTCCATTGTGTAAATGCACCATTGTTTTTTGATCCAATCATCCACTGATGGGCACTTTGGCTGTTTCCAGCACTTGGCTATTGTAAATAGTGCTGCTATGAACATAGGGGTACATAGGTTCTTATGAATTGATGTTTCAGGATTCTTTGGGTATAGTCCTAGTAGTATAATCACTGGATCAAAAGGCAGTTCCATTTTTAGTTTTTTGAGGAAACTCCATACTGTTTTCCATAGTGGCTGCACCAGCCTGCATTCCCACCAACAGTGCACGAGGATTCCTTTTGCCCCACATCCTCGCCAACACTTGTTTGTTAATTTGTTGATGATTGCCATTCTGACAGGTGTGAGGTGGTATCTTATTGTGGTTTTAATTTACATCTCTCTGATGGCTAGTGATGTTGAGCATTCTCTCATATGCCTCTGAGCCCTTTGTATATCTTCCTCTGTCTGTTCAGAACAAGGAGGACTACATTCAGAATGTTTCATGGCATGTTAGCAAAAAATTTTTTTAAATCATCATTAAAGACCATCAGGATAATCAAAGTGCTTCATTTCCAAAGTAATTATAGCTAATATTTTCAGCTATATGTTAAAAAGCATAAGCTCATATATTTTTATAACTTCACATCATTCAGTTTCTCTGAAATTTACTTTGGTCTCACAGGTTAGAATTAAATTATAGACTGCTATACTGTGTTGCTTTTGATTCAGGAAAAAATGTTGTATATGTTTCATACCCCGTCTTACAATCAAAACTACATAGTTAAAGGTCTTAACGTGCTGTATTAGATATCATCATAGGTTTTATAACTTTTCTTCATCCATGTCACTCAACAGAGATTTTTCCTAGCCATGAAAATTTAGTAAAACTACCATCTAGATAATGATATTTATTGGTCATTTAGGAAATTAGAGGTAAGTGAAAACTAGGAATGCTCATGTTAGGGGCAGGACTTTGAAAGTGAAATATGTCAGAAAAAATACTGTAACCAATGTAAAGGAAGGATACACATAAACAGGAAAAATGGTACATAAACAAAAAATATTCCAAAGATATTTGTTTATTGTTTAAATTTAAATAGAAAAAATTCATTAAATGCAATGTTTATATTTTAATGATTCCAGAGTTTAGCTTCAACACATCTTAAAATATAATTATCTATGAGCAATTTTATATAAATTTATATTCTTATTATTTTTAAATACTCATTCTCCAGTGGAAAATTGAAAACTAAATTATTCTACAGTTGTATGTTCAGATATATATTTTGTTTTAAGAAGCAAAGAAAATTTATTACCATGAGTAATAAGTCTAGCTTTGAGAACCAAGACAAGTTTGCTTAAAGAGACAACATTAAAAAATCATTTCCTGAAGACTTATTTTAAAATATTAAACCAATTTTTGATCATATTCCTCTTTTAAAAATGAATTTTCAAAAACATATTATAATGACTATGTTCTCCTCACTATAAAATTCCATGGTAATACTCTTACACAGAATAAAATAATCAATTTCAGGGGTTTAAATGTGATTTCTATAAGCTCAAGGAATGTATACTTTGTAAAAACAAAACCAAACAAAATAAAAACAACTATACTGTGTTTCTAAAACATCAAAAACACCCCTGGCTGGTGGCACAGTGGATAAGGTGCCAGCCTGCAAACCTAAAGGTCACTAGTTCAATTCCCAGCCAGGGCACATAACCAGGTTGCAAGCCAGGTCTCCAGCCAGGTCCATGGCTGGAGGCAGGTGAAAGGCAACCATACACTGATGTTTCTCTCCCTGTCTGCCTCTCTCCCTTCCCCTCTGTCTAAAAATAAAAAATGAAATTTTTAAAATAACCTAAACACCTGTAACTGAATTTTTAACTGTTGTAAATGCCGTAATTTATTATTTGCTATTCTGATTGAGCAGGAATAATGAAGCTCAAAAGATAACAGATTTAGTTTTTGTATGATAAACTATGCATTGTTATATTTCTCTATTTTCATAATAAGGAATATTTTCACTTGTACAATTAAATGAAAAATTTTAAATTTTTTAGAGGGCAGGCAGACACCCTCTTATTTCTCAGTATGTACAACACTCCAATTGAAAAACCAAACAGAATATTTTCTCTTCATTTCTTCTTTAACTCTCAACGTTTTTAGCATAAAATTTTCAGAAAATTTTATGACTGAAAATAATCCAGTTAAAATTTTAACCCTTATCAAATATGGCATTTCAATGTCTTATAGCATATTGCATATGACTTTTCATGAAAACTAGATTTTTACTTACTTTCCAGTGAAATTCCCTTAAAATAATAAAACCTGACCTCAAGAATAATTTATATGTATCTTAAAGAATGAAATCTCTGATTTATTATATATTGAACTAGAAAACAGTATGCATAATCAATAAAATGGCAACAAACATGTTCCACTATATTAGCAAACATCTGCAAAGATACCGACTATTATTCACAAATACAAATGACTGAAAAGAATATGTCAATCAAAGGTTAACTAAAATACTATTTATACATTATTATTATTATAGTGACTGAAAAGAATATGTCAACCAAAGGTTAACTAAAATACTACTTATATATTATTATTATAGTTTCTTTTCTTTTCCCCAAAGGGAGGTATTTTCTATTGACTATCTTATCTCAGATTTAATTGAAGTTTTAAACTTGATTCCAATAATACCTGATATACAGAAGGGAATACCACATAGCTCTGTTGTCAATAAAAGATATCAGTAAAATACTCTGGTCAACTGCAAGTCTAAATGAAATACAAATGATAAACATTTAAAGTAGTGAAATAAAAGAATTTATAATTCACTCAAATTCTGTGAAATCCCTCTAACAACATAATGAAAACCTGAGAAAAGCAAAGTGAAAATCATGTCTGTAAGTGTAAGTAATTAACAACAACTTATAATAGTTTTCAAATAACGAACCATTTGCAGTAATAGGGGAAAGGAACTTGGCTGGCACATATCTTGGAAAGAATGCAGATTTCATTAGCATCATGGCCCTGAGACATCTCCAAAGGCTGTTTGAAGCCATGAGGTGGAGTATGAATAGTAAAGAGAAGAACAAAATCTGTCTTGATAGAATTCTAGTTATACGAGGTCTGCCCAGAAGGTATCCAGCCATATAATATGAAAAATAGACATTTACTGAAGAAGATACAACACATATGAAACATTGCACATAGAATGATGACACCTCAGTCCCCTTCAAAGAAGGTACCTGGAGACCTTACACAGTTCTCCCAATCGCCATCAACTGCTCCCTCATATTTTCTGGAATCTCATTAATGGGCTGAAAGGTTATTTTAGTTTTGGGAAAAGCCAAAAGTTGCAGGGCATCAAATCTTGGATGTTGAGGGCTGAGTCACCTGCCTGATACAATATTTCACAAAAAAACTCCCGGAGATGTGATGCATGAGCTGGCGCATTGTTGTGATGAAGCTGCCCATCACCAGTTGCCCATAGCTGTGGCCTTCTGGATCATCTGAATAGTTCCCACTGAAAAATGTTCAAATGTAATGCAAAATTTGTTGCAGATTCATTGCACTTATTCAGTCATTTTGAATGCAATGTCCACACAGCACATATGCTCACTCAAGGGCACCAACTGCCCCCACTGACTAGTTTAATGAAGTCATCATTGTTCTTGCATGTGCATTCCAGTCTACCCTCCTTAGCTGTCAGGTTACATCAATGTCATGCAAACCATTCTCCTCATATTAACAAATGGCTGGAGTTTTTCTGGATAGACCTCATATATTCCCAAATGGTAGAAAATGGGTGTGAAGAAAAAAACTGCCACTAAACTAAATTTGGTAGTTATGAAGCAGCCTGCTGGACCACTAGCATTATAGTGGGAAGGAAATCGAAGGGGTAATAATCACTAGCGCACTAACAACACAGAGAAAGTAAAACTGAGGGAGTTTTACACAAGAGCCATGTTCAGTGTCAAAAATAGAGAAGATGGAGGGGAGCAAAAAGGGGACGGATGTAATACAACAACAATAAAATTAAAGAAAAAAAAAAGATGAGCTAAAAAAAATAGAGAAGATGAAACATTTGGGGAGGCAGGCATAAAAACTGAAATTTAAATTTCCACTTTGGACTGATCTGATTCATTTTCCCACACCAGAGTTCAGTAGATAGCCGGCTTCAAGAATAGAAAGAAAACAGACCAGAACATAGGCAAAGAAGGCAAAAACATAATGAAAAAACAGATAAAATTTATACCAAAGAAAATTTGTTTTCAGCAGAGGAAAATTTATATAGTTCTCAGTAGTCTCAAATAAATTATAGACATAATATCATTAATAATAAAGAGTGAGAAATTTCAAAACTATACAATTTTCCATAAAGAGATTATAAAAAAAAAGCAGAAAGAAATAGAAAAAGGAAATGGCATAGCTCAAGAAAGCAATGGAGAGAAAAATAAAACAACACTGAAAATTACATTAGAGATTACAAAATAGCCTAAACACAACTGAAAACTCACTTGGGTTATGGTTGACAAAAGTTAACAACAAATTTAAAACTATACACTTGATTATTATATTTATAGACACAAAGGGATTTAACATAGTTAGCACTCTGAAAGAAAAAATTATTTAGAAGCATAACAGGAAAAATCTTGCCTAAAATAAAGATTGAAATCTGGGATAAGAAGACAGAGTCCCCAAAATGTCTTCTTTAATTAAACTTTATCTGAACTTCAATAGTCTCTTCAGTTTACCCCAGTATTTTTACCTTCAATTTAGATAAAGGTAGGTTTAATTTTTTAATTATTTAGCAAGAACTTTCATATATGGGATATTTGCCTCCTAAACTTATAAAATTTTGCCTTTTAATCAATGGATCAGTCTAGTCTTCTATACAAATACATCTATTTTAAAAAAGTATGTGCTCTGATACACATGAAATATTAAATTTTTGCTGGTGAGGTTTGAGATTGTCTTTAAATTTCTACAACACATATTTTTGACAATCACATTATTTTTTTTTTTACAAATAACAATGAAGTTATTGGCATCTAAAAAAGAGAGAAAAGAAGAATGAGACATCCCAATTCTTGTATTACTTCTAGTCTCGTGGTCCTCTATTCCATAGCTCCTAAGCAATATCGTGATTTCTCTAAAAACAGTAGCAGTGTAATGCAGAATGACTATACTAATTTATATAAAGCAATCCATATTAATCTTAGTAAATATTAAACCCAGCTTTTTCATCTAACCTGACTTTTCTCTCAAAACTAATGTTCACATGTTAAAGCATTTCTTTCTTTTTTAAAAGATTTTATTTATTATTTTAAGAGAGAGGGGAAAGGACAGAGGCAGAGAGGGAGAGAGACATCAATGTGTGGTTGCCTTTCACCTGCCTCCAGCTACAGACCCGGCTAGAGACCTGGCTTGCAACCTGGTTGTGTGCCCTGGCTGGGAACTGAACCAGCGACCTTTAGGTTCGCAGGCCAACATCTTATCCACTGTGCCACCAGCCAGGGCCAAAACATTCTTTTCTAAGTATCCTTTACAAGAATCAACAGATTCAGCTCCTATGGAAACCTAAGAAACAGCCTGACCTCGGAATCCTAGTAAGCTGACAGAAGCCAGATGGTCAACTTAAGGACACTGACTATAAAGGTCCATTTCTAGACCAGCAAGGACACTGCCTGCATGTCCACTACCCTACCTCCTGAACTCTTTGTTCTGCTTTCCCTCTCCTCCCTCCTTATAAAAACCTCTGCCTGCTCTAAGGTGTTAAGTTGTAACCATGGTTCAGTTTCCACCAGCTAGCTAGCAATCATAGTTACGTATTCTGTAACAAATCAAAGTCAACCCTGTGCTTTCACCTCTGGGGAACTTCTTGTATTTGTGAGGAATGAGCATGCCAGTTGGAAAACCATGTTAGTCTGATTGAAAGAAATTGAGAGATAGCATTCAAACAAAAGGATCAAACCTGGCAAGAGCTGCACAACTCCCCGTTCAGGCCCAGGCCCTTTCCCCTGCTTCCCACTCTCAGGAGAAACTGCACATCTGCAGTCCCCCTGGGAAGTTTCTCCTCCCAAATTCCCACCAACTCCCTGTGAGAATCACTGGCTTGATCGGAGATGGTAAGGTGAGTTTTTAAGGCCAGGAGTCCCTCACTCACCTTCTCGAGATGCCGGCACACAAATAAATCACTTTCCTTTTCACCAACACCTGCCTCACGAGTTTGGCTCTTGTTAGGACAGGCTTCAATAGCATGTTCTTATTTCCTGTCAAGATTTTCAATAAATTGCCACTAATTGGGAACCAAATCCTATCTCTTTAAATAAGTCACCCAAAACTCACTCTAATCCATCCCCAGCAGGTGCTTCCAACATGAACAGCTCTCACTTCCCTGCATTCACTTTCCTGCCTCTCCCTCAAGATCCTGAACTATTTGTAGTAAAAGCTCTCTTAAAGTTCCAAATCTGTATCTCTTTTCATGCTTCTGGGGTACTAAAAATGTATTTCTGTTTGTTTGTGGGATTATGCAAAGGGGCTAGAATTGCAAATTATCCTACAAAATTCAGTTCAGTAATTGTGTGAAGCCTTCCTGCCATCACTCCTTGCTTCCCTCCATCAATGAAGTTACACAATGCCATGCATTTTTCTACCCTCTAAATCAGTGTCAGCCCGATGAAAAAAATAATATTAATACTAATCCACCCTTAATTAACACTTGGATATTTGGTTTATCATGGATTTTTGCATTGTTTGATTTGTTTAATATTCTCTCATAATATTATTTATCTTGCTTATTGAGGATTTTGGTGCCTCATATATTTTTGTGCCTGAGGTCAGTGCTCATTCATAGCACCCTAGTCTCTATTCTATACTCCTGTAGCACTTACTACACTCCATAGTCATTTGTCTACACATTGATCATCACTACCAGACAGTGACCAGCTATGGACATCTAAAAATCAGCACAGTGCCCCACATTAAGCAGGAACCCATTTAGTAAAGATGAGTAAAAACCCACAAAAGAGAAATAATCAAAATTCTTCAGTCCAAAGAGAAGAAAATATCTAATCTAAGTGGAGAGATGTTATTATTTCTTTAAGATAGGAAAACCTTAATTTGTTGCAAGTCATGAGCTAAAAGCAATTAAGCAATGAAACTAAAATCATCCCCCCCCCCACAAATATTTTTTTGAGACACAAAGTATCAAGTGTATCTGTTCCAAGAATATGCTTATATTTAGGCTACATGAGAACCAGAGAACCCTAAAAGGTAAAGAAACCTTAGATTTTTTTTTTTTTAACTTTAGTTGCCTGTTATCAATAAGAAATGAAGCCTACAGAGTTTAAATGACTTGTCTAAAAGCACAACAGAGTAGGTTAGACTTGTAGATCAGAACTTGAAGTCAGGTCTTCACTGGTACTTTTCCACTAGAGGTTATTCACAAATCTAGAGGAGGGGACACTGGAAACAGGGAAGTGGGTAGTAGGGACTTTTTTCTAGGTCAGACAGAATTACCAATTCACAGGTAAAATAAACTACACATTTTTAATGTGTATGCCTGAAACACGGTCACTGCTAAAGTAGGGTGATAGAAAAATGACCCGTTAAATCCTTTCCAGTTCTGTGCTTTTCTTTGTCACTAAATTCTCTATGATTCATTTCCTTCTGTAAAAGAGGCTGACTCTACTCTCTGCCTACTCTAATTCAAGACTGGTGAGGGCTAATTTAAAATATACATTATTCAAATATTCTGTATATGCACAAGTGCAAGTTATTTTTAACCGTGGATTAATCTTGTAAATATATTATTACATCTAGTCATGCTTGGGGAAAATTAGAAGTAATGATGTAGTACTTATTATCCAACTTGGAGTTGAAAGCTGGAATATAGATCTTGGTACTGAATAAAATAATTCTGAATTATATATTTAAAAAATAGAAACATACAAAGGTACTATTCTCAGCCAGAAGTCTTCACAGAATGGCAGAACTTTGGTCTCCACATTCTAATGAGATTTTCTAATGGTGAAAAGTGACTGGTCTCTCACAAGTGTTACATTTAACGTAGCTCTGAGTTATTAGAAGGCTAGAAAAGATGATCAAAATAAAAAAAAGAGCATAGCCTTGAATTAATTTGATAGAACTCTGTTGGGGAGAAACAAACATTATTTATTTATTATTATAATTGTGTGCAAATAATTTCTTTTTTTACTAATAATTAGACTTTTTCATCAATTTATTCTTCAAATTAACAATTAATCCTTGGTTAATTTTGCCCTTTTTCTTTATTAGACTATTTAGTCTATTTAACATCTTCATATACAAAAGTAAGAAAAATACTATGAATTCATTTGCATTTCTGGTCTACAAGTCCAATATCATTTATTTTTATGCCTTCAACATCTGAAATTTATAGGAGAAAAAGATATTTTTTAAATTAAAGACAATGAAATACTTCTTAAAAATAAGCCAATAAATAAGCAAAAAGTATTTTCCTCATCAAAAAAGATAAGGCCATTTCATTAGAATAAAGAATAATCATAGCTTCCAACAATAATTTCAAGCATTGTTCTCAAGGCTAGAAATCTATTCACATTCATGAAATAATGTTTTGTAAGCTTTTTGTACAAATATTTGTTATTAAATATATACATTTATACAAATTTGCCTGGGCCTCATATCACAGACATGAATTTGTAACTGAGAGATTTGGATTGGGTGATTTCCAGAGTATAATTTAGCCCTAAAACTGTTGCTTATTCTAGAAAATACTTATAGAGTGATGACCAGGAAGGAATTCTCAGATATGACTCACAATTAATATTTGGCATTTGCATATATTACAGGTCTCATATAAAACCAGAGTAATTCAGTAACTAAAAAACTAATGCCAGTTCATATAATTTCCTTTTTAAAAAATCTAAGATCCTGTTTGCGAAGGTGTTCATTTCTCTCAAAACCTTCCCCTAAACTTTCAGAATACTTTCATTCACAAAAACCAGGTCAGAGAGAAAGAAAAAGTATAAAAGAAAAACCTGGAAGCAATACAACAAAAAATAGGCCTAGATTTAGCAGCATAAGACAGCTGCCTGAAATTCAATTAACTTGTTAAGCCTACCTAATAAAATAGAAAAGTTGGTACATGAAAATCTTGATAAATTGCATAACAGAGTCAGCGGCATCCTACCCTTTGGCTATTTCTTTTTCTGTACTCCATTCCTTTGATGCTGCTCTTTTAATTCTAAAAACTCACTTTAGTTATGAAACTGTACAAATCTTTCCCTCAAATAAACATGAAACTGCCCAGAAATAAAGAACTATGAACAAAAACCTCCCCCAGGAGTTTAGCATTTTACCAGCTGATACATCTGACCAGATCTATGTTGGGAAAGGCATTAAAAAGCTTTGAAAAAAAAAAAAGCTTTGTATTGATATTGTGTTTCTGATCCTATGATTCTGATCAAATTCTACTCTATGATTCAGATCACATTTCAGACAGTTAATCCATAAGGTCTTTCAGTGCCCAGAATCCTACTTTCAGGCACACAGGACTTTTTACTTAGAGAAAAATTGATACCATATTTTCATTATATCTGAATTTCAATTTCTGAAGTTGTATTAATGTGTACTTATCTCAAAAGTGGCTATGTGAACAACATACCTGTTATCTCTATCTGTATCGGAGACAAATATTTTGAATATGTTTACAGACTCTGAATAATTTTTCTCCATTAAAGAATGCTGTGGCTTCTGCTAGTTTATGGTTCATTAGCATGCATTGACTGTTCTATTTAAGTAATATTGTAGATAATTTTGAAGGAGCTTTCCTAGAGAGACAATGTCTAGGATAGTGCCTGGGACACACGAGGCTATAAATAAACATGATGAAATAACACATAACAGAATGAACTACTGTCAAAAGAATTCACAGGATGAGTTAAACTTTTGGCTCAAAGCACAAATTTTCAAGTCAACCGTTAAGTCTTATTTGGCCAAACATAAGACAGGGAACATATTTTCACTGGTCTCTGTATTTCTTTTTGATGAAGCAGAGGTTTCACGCCATTGGTCAACATTTGTTTTGTTCCATGTCTCTTTTTGAGATGTTTCATCTAACAGGAAAAGTTTTTTTCTTGCAGATACTGGGTAAGAGGGTTCCCAAGGGTCACTGGATATAATATCCATTAAACAATTCTGATTAAGGGCAGTGTCACGGGAAAATTTAGGGTGGTTGGTTGATATTCATAATGTACATTTTTAAATTTATCATTTGTTTTCAAATTTACATGCATAAATATGCAACACATATTTCTAATAGCCCTACTGCTCTTGTCCCAACTTTCCAAGATGGTCTGTATTCTGTCTAATTTGAATGCTGAATTGATTCTATTTAAATCATTTTTCTGAAATGAAAATTGGCTCATTTTCTCTTCACTGAGGAATTAATTAACACTCCCAATAACTGCCTTGAATTTTTTAAATGGAAAAATTACATAGCATTTTTATTTTAGTAAAGAACAATTGTTTATCTTTAAAAACATTTAAAAAGACATTCTGCATTAAGTTCATCATATGTTAGGAAACTACCATAGCAAAAAAAAAATTACATTAGACTTTCTGATTTCTCCATAGTGTCCTTAGATAAATAAACAACCCAATAGACCATGTTAAATGCCCCAAATGTTACTGGAAAGAGGATGCGAGCATATTTGTCTATTTTACTTGTGCCAGATCCAGAAGGCGGTGGAGCAGGGGGAGGGGTGGTGGCTGACAACTTGCCAGAAGCCCCTACGGTATTCACCGTGGTCTTAATTCGCCCCAGTCTTGATCCGAACACATGGTGGGTTAAAGCAGATCCTGCTGAAGCTTGCTGGCTCCCATACCCAGTTCTACTAGGAGTAGAAGAAGCAGACGGAAGTACTCTTGCAGCAGATATAGTCTCAGCTGCGTTTGCCTGGCTGAACGGGTTTGGACTGGAAGCTAAGTAAGACTGTGAGGTGGCTTCCGAAGATCCTTGAACAACCACGGGAGATCTGTTCGAATGGTTTCCAACCTCAGTTTTGATGCCAAGGTCAGATTCAGAGTGAACCAAGGCATTTGTTCTTTTCCTCATATTCAAACTGGCATTTGTGCTCTGAAAAGGTATAATAAAACTGCATTGGTATGTTATTTTATGTAAATATATACAAAATTTAAATGTATCAAATAACTGAATGAGTCGTGTCCATAAAAATAAACCTTTATTAATATGCTTATAATCACTCATCTTGTAAAAGCTTACCAAAAACATGTGTATATATTGGAAATGCTCAATCAAAAATTCTGTTTCAAAATGTTATCAACTCTTATAAATACTTAGAATTTAAATATATAAAAAGATAATTAGGCTTTTGAGAGTATAAACTACAATTACACTGGATTTTATTTTAAGGGTTCATGATGATAGCAATACCATTCAGTTTTATCATAAATAATATTCTGTGGTATGTTGTATACATTTTAGTGAGCTTTGTATATATCTGCTTCATAAACAGGAAGAAACTTACCTATTCTAGTGTATGGATTAACAATAGCAATAATCATCCATATGTATATAACATTCCTTAAAAAATCCAAAAGCATTCATTCCCAGATCCCTGGAGTTTATTTTCATAATCTTATATAGGTAATCATGCACATTATTATAAATCTAGAGATCCCATGCATTTTAGATTTTACCATAATAATAGAAAAACAAAGGAAATGATATTTTAAATAAAATGTTGTTCTAGACATATAAGTCGCAACACTATATCATTACATGAAAATCTGAGTTCAAATTATTTCCCTATAAACCTGTTTAAATCAACGTAGAATTCAGTATTTTCCATTAAATTATATTATGTGTAGAAGAACAAGACTACATAAAAGGCAGATGCATGAAAAATATTAAAATTCTTCTTGTATTTTGACAGGCATGATAAATAACTGTATGGCCAACTATAGATGGGCCATACTAATGAAAGAAAGCAACTGCTCAAGTGATTCCCCAAGTGATCATGTCTTTCCTTAGAAATAGTTTGAGTTTTTTGCAAAAAGTTTTGCTTTTTAGTTATGTTTATTCTAAGTTATAGTAAGGCTGTATCATAACTACTTTCTATGCCCTCTCTGTGTCTATCATTTTATAAAATAAATGATGGGTGAGGAGATGGAGAAGCAGAGAGAAGGAGGGAGAAGATAGCTCACAAGTGTGTGATTGTAAGAAGTCAGCCTACAAGAAAGTTCACAGATAACACAATTGAGAGTTCACTTTATAGAGAAAAACTTACTCTACAAATATAATCTTTTCTCAATACCACACTCATCAAGCAGGTTGAAAGTGTTCAATACATATATCATATATTTGTGAATTATGACTTCAAGTTTTCTGAGAAAGAAAATAAGCTTCACAAAATGATAGCCAGAACAGCATCTCAGAGGTTTAGAAAGCATTTCTCATGTCATCTTGAAGTATTCTTCTAAGTAGGTGGCAGTTGAACTTGTGAGAAATTGTAGTCTAACATATAGCACCTAATTTCAGTGGAGACAAGTTAAACCAAAATTGACATCAACTGAAAGGCTAAATTAGCATCATTTACCCTGTACTTTTACCCTACAAATCACACTGTTAATACCACTTAATTAATCCTCAGGTTTTGAGTCCCTTTTTACAGAAATGGAGGATCATTAATTGATTATGATTAACCCTAAAATGTAATACACATGGTGAACAATATAAAGAAGTATGCAGTATATTCATAACATCTAAAAATGTTACACTATCATTTGTAAGATAAAATGAATGCCTACACACATAATACAATAAAAAATAACAAATATACTAAGAAAGGAAAGGAAGAGAGTAATAAAGGACCAATTAGACAAGCAAGAGAGAAATGCATGTTTTCAACTATAATTTGATATTTACATACTACCTTTTTCCACCAAAAGTTAGATAATCCATGGTCTTTAGAAATCCATCTTGGTCCTAAAAATAAAATCTAAGAATTGGAGATTTCCATTTCTGGTCAAAATTGAGCAACAAGGGCTGAAATTACTCTGCTGCGTGAAATAATGAAGAAAACTAGATAAAATATGTGAAAAATAACTCCATTTTTTTGAAGACACTGTGTATTAGACAACATAGAACCATAATCACTGGCAGACTCCTGACTGAGGAGATGGAGCTGAGCATCTAGTGAAATCCAGGTGGATAAAAAGTAACAGGAAAAAGTAACAGAGAAGCATGTGCTAAAAAAAGAAAAGAGAGCTCAAAAACTATATAAAGAGTTCCGTTGACTATTTTGCTAAGCACAGATCAAATATTAAGTGAGGTACCTACTGAAGGCTTCAAAAAGAACTACCTGAAAGGGTTAAAAGCTGTACCTGATATACACAAAGCCTGGGGTAGTAATGAGTGCTCCTACCAACCAGATTGGAAAGTCTCAACATTCATATAGCATTTGGTACAGTACTCAGAAAGGTAAAGCTGATCGATTCCTGTCTAATGAATCTTTAAAGTTGAATAAGAATGGCTCCAACTCATCTTCCCTTTCCATGTTTATGCCCTGTTGAATATGAGTTTCCCACTCCTTCCTTTCAGGAGATGAAGTCTATTTCTCTGCAGGTTTCCTTATGACTTTCTTTGGCCAACAGTATGTGGTAGAAGTGATGGTATGTCTAGCCTAATGAGTCCTTGCTTGTTTCCATTCTTAGAACACCATTCACACCAGAAGAAATTTAAGCTAAGCTGATGGAAAAATCTTTCAGAGCAGAATCAGTTATCCTAATGAAGTTGTCCAAAAAGCCAACAGCTAGCTGATAACTAGATATGTGAGTTTTTCCCAAAAGAGATGATGAACTGCCCAGCCCAGCCTAACCAAGATCAACAAAATTTTCTAATCCATTCATAGACTTCAGAGCAAATATAAATTATTGTATGCCACTTCAGTTTTGTAGTTGTTTGCTATTCAGCACTGTTGTGGCACTAGAAAACATATATAGACCAATTAAATCAAGAGTCCCATAGGAGGTATTCCCATACCTCTTGTGAGAAGAGTCACTCCCACTCTTAACATTCCAAGATAATTAGAAGGCTGGCATGCCCAGAATTCATTGAAGACCATTAGGGGACCCCATTGCCTAAGTCCACACATTAGTTAAAGAACTAGGGTATTTTGCTTTTTTAAAACCCAGTCTTAAAGGTAACAGTATTTTAAAGATTTTGTATTTATTATTTTTAGAGAGAGGGGAAGGGACAGAGGCAGAGAGGCAGAGGAACATCAATGTATGATTGTCTTTCACCTGCCTCCAGCTACAGACCTGACTGGAGACCTGGCTTATAACCTGGTTATGTGCCCTGGCTGGAAATTGAACCAGCGACCTTTGGGTTCACAGGCCAGTATCTTATCCACTGTGCCAACAGCCAGGGCAAGAGTAACAATATTTTAAAACTGAGAGATTTTTGTGATCAACTTATTCCAGTTCCTCATTTACAGTAGAGAAAAATAAGAGCAGAAAGGTCATGATGGGCTAGAAGTCATACAAAGTTATGTATTCTGCCATGTTGTACAGCCACTTCATGCACAAATGTGGAGGAGATATTAAAGAACTTAATAAACTAAACCTATCCATTTGAGTTTAGTATTTGTAACAGTCAATTACATTGCTAAAAATAGGGGACTGAGTGGTAATAGAAAAAATATAATAAAGATTAAATATAAAGATTATTCAAGATTTAGAAGACAGAGTACAGCATGTTTGTTTAATGTCATAATGAAGCATTATTTAACAAGTCCATGAAATGATTATTAAGTCTCTAGGAGAATTTACTTGAGTTTGATTGTGCTATTTAATGTTGAACTTGAGCCCAAACACTGTGAAATCACATAATAACTTGTAGTTTCCTGTCCAGTAGAAAAGACCACCAAAAGTTAGGATTTTTGTTGTCCTGTAAAATTTTAACCACTTTGGTTTCTAACCTAGAGACCTCATTCTAATATTCCTTTTTTAAAAAGGCTACTGATATCTATTATTCAGCAAGATTTTGAACAAGTTTTACCATTTACGCGGTTCCCTCATTAATTAACAAGTTGAACAAAACCTTTGACTTACATCCATTCCATATTTGTCATGTTCTTGAAGACTTGAAAATTATATTCTGATAACATCTACAATTAGACAAGTTATAAGTACCAAATAAATGTACAAATAGACTTAAAGAAAATGCCTGGAAAGAAAAATTATCCCAAGACAAAAAAATAGAATTAGTCAATGGTGACTGAAGAAAAAGAATCAGCAAAGGAAGAGGTTTGATAAAAATGGAAGGAGCTGGCCTGGCTGGTGGCACAGTGGATAAGGCACTAGCCTTCGAACCCAAGGATTGTTGATTCAATTCCCAGCCAGGGCACATAACCAGGTTGCAAGCCAGGTCTCCAGCCAGCTCTGTAGCTGGAGGCAGGTGAAAGGCAACCATGCATTGATATCTCTCTCCCTCTCTGCCTCTCTCCCTTCCCCTCTCTCTAAAAATAATAAAATCTTTTTTAAAAAATGGGGGGAGTAGCATGAAGTATGCCATTGAGCTTACCATCTGACAGCAAATATCAAATCTTTTTATTTCCAATTTAAAATTACCAGTGAACTTCTAGATCATAAAGACTGTCTTTTTAATCATTGTTGGCTAATGAACACAGCAGGCACCTACTTCACTTTAAATAAATTAAAATGAAATGGATATAGTACAGAATGAAGTTTTTTGTTTTCCAAATTAAAATTAAAGAGGAAATGTAAAAAACATCCTTTCAATGGAACTAAGTGGCAATGGAAATAATACAATAAAAAATAAAGTATAAAAACAAAAGAATAAAAGCTTTCTATCAGACCATCTCCAGATTACTATATCTCTGTTTACAGCACAGATTTCTAGACTATTGCAGGTAGTGCCTAGCGCACAGAAGGGATCTTGACTCCCAACTGTGACTAAGAATACCTCCAAAGTCTCTCGCTATACCAGAACTTATAAAAAGGAAAGCAAGGCCCTGGCTGGTAGCACAGTGGTTAAGGTGCCGGCCTGCGAACCCAAAGGTCACAGGTTTGATTCCCCAGTCAGGGCACATAGCCAGATTGCAAACCAGGTCTCCAGTCAGTCAGGTCTGTGGCTGGAGGCAGGTGTAAACACAACCATACATTGATGTCTCTCTCCCTCTCTCCCTTCCCCTCTTTCTAAAAATAATGAAATAAAATCTTTTAAAAAAATTTAAAAAAAGAAAAAGAAAAAAGAAAGCAGGATTAGACTGAGGTAAGGCATAAATTATGGCTCTTTGCCAAGCAGCCAAATGATACTCCAGTTATTTTACACTGATGTCTCAAGGTCCACTATGTGAAAAATCTGTCATTTTCTATGGTAACAAGCCACAAAAGGACTGAGAAGTCTGCTGACCTGCCTGGCACAAGACTCACAAAGAGTACTATTCACACAGCCTTCGAGATCTGAAACAACTAATGTGGGAGGGAAAGTGATGTTATGTTTCATGCAGTGTGTAGACTCGCGTGGCTCCATCAGTATTCCACAGGCACTCTGCGGTTACAAGCAAGAACAGTGCCTCAGCCTCGGCCTCATTTGAATTTTAAAAAATGATTTAGTTTGAAATCATTTTGTCATTAGTCACAATAGCCTGAAGCAAGGGAACGGGTGGGATTGAGATTCGAGGTGGCAGATTCCAGTGTTGCCAACGAATTAAAGCAGCAACAGGCAAACAGGAGCAAATCCAAGCAATTCGTCAATCATGACTGTGATCTGACACAATTTCTAAAGATGTATTATCAACTGCAAAAAAGAATATTCATCTAAACTTATTACTCTAGCTACAATGAGATAAAGTGACTAACAGGATGTTTGTAGAATGCAAGCTACATTTATATTGCTTGCTTGAGAAAGTAATGAAGTTTAATACAATGTAATTTAACTCTTCTAAATTAAAAACAAACACTGCTAATAATGAACAGGTTTATCTTCTAGAATATCAATGAGTCACATACAAAAAAAATAGAAAAAGTCCAATAATGTAAAGACATTTATTCAAGGCCATTTTGACAAGGCTTCAGAGGTTAGCCACACATCTTATTTAATAAGGAAATAGGCAAGGGTGGTGGAGCAGCTGAAACCAGACCCCATAGTAATGATTTACTGAAGACTATCAGTAGTGCTTAAAAAAAGAAAAGCAATGAAAAACACCCCCTCCAAATAAACATGCTAAATATTTCATAAATTGTTACCAGGGGACTCTAGCATACAGTAAACAATGAAATGTAGTAATGAAAATGCTGAGTTCCCTATTTATTGCATTTCATTTCCTCCCAATGTTAGCATTTAATTCAGTGTTTGTATTTCCATAAGCTATAGAAATAATACTTTCAGTACAGGTACTGAAACATATTTATGTCTTCAATTTGGAATTACAGGAGAACAAGGTCTTAAAGAGTTCATTCACTTTCTACTTACATATTTGGAAGTTGAAAATGTGCAATTAGATATATCATTTTATTGTTAATTAGAGGGATTCCTAGTGCTTCTGTAATTTTTGTCAATGCTTTATATATTAAATAAGTATCTCTAGGAGAGAAATCTCTTTGTCAGAGACTTCACTAGTCAGAGCAGAAGTTCTAAGTTTGATCAAGTGGACTTGACCAGAGTGCTACCTGGATCTGCTTTAGGAGACAGATCCACCATTACTGCCAACATAAGCCTAGACAGGGTGGAGGGAAAAGGTCATTTGCTCACTTTCTCCAAATGCAAACACTAAGCTGGATAATTCTTTCCTTGCTCAATTTTGAAAAGCACCATTGTAGTTATTCTAAGTATGTACAAGAATAAATACTGGGAGTTAGTTAAAAACTCAGTCTTGGGCTCTATTTGTAGGGAACATTATTCATTATTTATGCTACTGCCAGGAATCAGGGATCAGAAATTGCAGCACATTGGCTAAATGGTTAGGATAGTGGGTCTCCAAATCAGACAGATTCAAATATTGAATTTGTTATTTATTAGCTATGAGATATTTGACAAGTTATTTAACTCTTGAAACCTTCAAGTCCTTGCTAAAATAAAAGTAATAATGAAAAAGATAATGCATGTACAAAACTTAATGTCCAGCACACAGTAAGCATCAAATGAATATTATATAGAAATAATCCAGCAATGGGTAAGTAATCAGATTAAGCCCCCCTAAAGGAAAAAGTGTATCACTCACAAATAATTCCACAAAACAAAATTTTAGAAGATATATTTATATATCTATTAAAATATGGTCATCATTTCTAATAATAATAAAAGTAGAAGATCACTGAAGCAAAAGACATTGTGTGATGAAGTCAACCACTAAAAGGATACTAGTGACTGAAAAGAGGAAAAATGATGGATAAATACAAAATGCAAATATTTGAGAAAACACAAAATGCAATAACAAAATCAAAACACATATTGGACATGGTAACAATTAACACTAGAGTAAATCCTATAACTTAATGTGTAAGACCAATATAAAAAGCTCTTCTAGGAAAAACTAGTAATAGCAAAAACAGCAACAATACTTAACTTTTACTAAGTAATTCTTCTGCACATGGCACTCAGCTAACACACTTTCAGCTAGCTATATACCATGCTCCATGCAGGAAAAACTAGTACAGTAGAATTTCAATGTCCAAATAAACAATGTGAGTTATATGAGAAGGGTATTTTGTTAATTATTATATCAGATTACTGGTCTGTCTCTGTGGCTTCTCCAACTATCAGTGAAGTCTAGAAACAAGTAATCAGGAAAACAACAAAGACTAGAAGAAGTGTTGTCATCCAAGGTACAGGATGATATTTATACCTTATTATGTATGAAAAGACATATCTAGAACAATGGCTCACAATTAGAAATTTGGTAACCCAGTTTGGCTGACATACTTTCTAAATATATTAGAATATTAAAAAGAATTGTACATATGAATATATTTATCTGGCATTATAGGGTTGCTCTTTTATCTTTTATTTTAATTATAACCAAGATAACTTTCTTCCATATATACATTGAAAGCAGAAAATGAGGCAGTGAAGGCCATCAGCCTGGGGATTGCAGAAAGCAACAAATGTCAAAGATGATAAAAAATTGAAATGTTAAGAGGTTTTTATCACTGCTATAGGCTTGTGTCCCTTCAAAATTTGTATGTTGAAGTCCTGATACACCCTGCTTCTAAGAGACTGTATTAAAGATAGGATCTTTAAAGAAGTGGTTAAGGTTAAATGAAGGTGTCATAAGAATGGATCCCTGAGTAGATAGAACTGGTGTGTTCATGAAAGGGCAGTCTATCTGAGAGCACTTCTCAGTATGTTATAGGGACACAGCAAGAAGGCAACTATCTACAAGCTAGGAAAAGAGCCCTCATCAGAGTCCAAAACCTACTGGGACCTTATGGAACCTTGACCTTGAACTTCCTAACCTCTGAAACAATAAGAAAATAAATTTTGGCTCTTTAAGTCATCCAATAGATGTTATTTTGTATCGCAGCCTCAGCAGACTAAAACAATCATCTAACTTCAGTAAAAATATATTTAAAACACATTTTAAAATAGTGTTAACTAGCCTTTTAATAGGGAAAAACAAACAAAACCTAAACAAACTTGCCACTTTCTCTTTTCAAATATTCTCTTTGTTTTTAGTTTGTCCTGTCCTCTCTTCCCTACTGAGGGGGGATATTTCTCTGGTAACCCCAAAGCCTAGGTAGAATCAAGCTAAAAGACAGGCAGAGAAACTGAGATGTGTTGGGCAAGAATTAAGCATGGATTTATTTGTAATATTTTTAGTTGTCTTTGATCAATGAAAATGGTTTGCATTCACTCAGGGCATTTACAGCCTCTGCCTAAACTGTCCAAATTGCCTGGATATAATAGCCTTCCAGGAAACCTGTATTTACTTTCAGTTTCTCTTCACCCAAACTAGAGGAGTTCACTTAACTGGGGCTTTCATTTGACCTTCCAGTTTGGAGTTAGCTCCAGATTCTTCTGCCCAATACCGTTCCCTAAATATTTTTGCTTCCCTTTAGATTATGACTTTTGTGTGTGAGTTTGTGTGTCTTTATGCATGAATATGTGTATAAGTGTTAAGGATTTCAGAGCATGTGTATTTAAATATTGGGAAAATGTATTTGACATAATTTATAGCTTTTTCATACTTTATAGTATAATGTATTTTAATTCTTAAGAGTAGGGTTAATATATGTAGATACCTGATAAAACATTGTAAAAGAAATTTTGCTAGGTTTTTCCATTCTTGGGTGGCCAAATAAATTCATTTTTTAAGCTTCTGTATTGTGTGGAAATGAGTTTTTTTCCTTTCAAAATATTCAGAAAATTATATTTAAACTTAAAAATTGCTTGTATAATACTTTTCTTCTTAATATAGATTTGACATGATAAGATCATAATGAAATTGTACTATAATAAATAGCCATCCAGAAAGACTTAAATCCAAGCCAACATTATAGGAGGCTGGTATAGCAAGTAATCTGAGTCATAATTTTATCTGCATCAGCAAAGGCAACAGAGGTACTGTCTAAAAAGCAATAATTTATCAAGCCAGATCCTCAGTGTATTTCTTTTGGGGGAGGCAGGGAGATTCCACAACCCAAGCATTACATTATCAGCCACAACCTCTTGTTAAATCATAGCTGTGCACCATAAGGAAGTCTTTGATGAGCCAAGAACTTCACCTAAAGTAGCCAGAGTTACTTGGGAATACTGGCCAATGATTGCCTACTGAATCAAAACATTTATAATAGCTTTAATAAATTTATTTTCAGGAGGAAAAAGTTCAAGTCCTATGCTTCACCTCTTATTGAAAGTAATAGAAAGTCCACAATTAAACTCGTAAGCAATGAAGGGCTTATCGAAGACAATGATTCACCCAACTAAATCATTCATTCACAAATATGTATTGAGTATTCAACTTTTAAAATATTTTGCTGAGCATGGGGATGAGATGAAATGAAATGATGAGATGATGAGCATGAGATGAAATTAAGTTTTTGAAATTTCTTGCAGAAATTATAAAAAATGTAGAATAATTAATAAATGCCATGAAGAAAAATTAGCAAAATTAAGGAGTACATTATCTAGCCTGATCACTGGGAAAACCTTTTTGTGAAAGCAACACTTGAGTTCAAACAATGGGAATAAACAAGTCTTAAGCAGGTGAAAAGAACTGGGCGAAGAGAAGAGAAGTTGTAGTAATGGAAACAATTTTCAAAGATTTCTTTCAGTGGTATAAAGATAAGGAAGGCCAATAATCTTCTTTGTCAGTTAGAATTTAATATCTCCTTAGGATTTTCTAAAATCTGCCTTTTCTTATCTTGCTCTTATTTTCTTTTGAAATGGGAAATTAAGGCAATGCTTTACATTCAGGAACTACTCTAGCATAACTAATGTCTGATACTAGCACTTGCCAGGAAAGAATCTTAAAGCTACAGCAACATCTCTGCATTTATTGAACACCTACTCTAGACCAAACACTATACTAAATGCCTTCCACAAATAGCCTCACATATTTCTTGCAACCACCAAGGAGATAGTATTGATATTCTAATTTTTCCAGTGAGGACACTGATGCCTAGAAAAATTGGATACTTCTCCAAAGGTCAGATAATTAAAATGAATTAGAGTTATGAGTTGAATCCCAAACTCACACTTTTAATCACTTCAGGAAGCTGTCTGTAATAGCAAGTACGTGTATTAAAAGGATTGAAAGAAAACAGAAAGGAATTTACTTAAAATATGTCTATAGCAACCCAAACCAGGTAACTGACATTTATAAACCATTTGATTTTTCAGATTTGGATTTGGTTTACATTTAAGTTTCTAGTATAAGCAAAAAACTATATTATTCTTTCAGCCATATTCTCTCTCTCTCTCTCTTTCTCTCTCTCTCTCTCTCACACACACACACACATACACACACACATACAAAACTTCTGATTAATCTTTTCCTTCCAGTCTAAGTGTCTAAGTGCAAATTGCTCTACAGTTTTTACAAATTGTTCTTGCTCCAATTCATTCTAATATTCTTCCTACTTCTTTGGTGCTATAAGCACATCATAAAGTGCTTTAAGATATTATTTTGTATCCTAAATATTGTCTATATTCAGGCATAAATAAATAGAAATAGGTCTACATGAGATACCTTATTCTACAGAAAATTTTATCTTAACAAGAAATATAATCCAGGTGAACAAATTTCTTTCTTTTTTTTTACTTTAATTTTATTGTTGTACATTTATCCCATTTTTCTCCCACTGCTCTCCCCTGACCTACCCTCCCCATTCACCCTCCCATAGTCAATCCCACATATCCATATCCATGGGTCATACATGCTAGTTCCTTGACTAAACTGTTCTCCTTCTTTGTCTCCTTCTCACCCTCCCTCCACTCTTTCCCCTCTGCACATTGAAAGTCTATTCCTTGTATTCATGTCTCTGGTTCCGTTTTGCTTGTTTGTTTCTTTTGTTCATTAGTCTCCTGTATTGGGTAAGATCACATGGTATTTTGCTTTCACTGACTGGCTTATTTCACTAAACCTAATACTTTCCACTTCCATTCATGTTGTAACAAAAGGTAGGCGTTTCTTCTTTCTTTCTGCTGTGTAGTATTCCATTGTGTAAATTTATCAAAGTTTTTTATCCATTCATCCACTGATGGGCACTTAGGCTGTTTCCAGCACTTGGCTACTGTAAATAGTGCTGCTATGAACATAGGTTCTTATGAATTGGTGTTTCAGGGTTCTTCAGGTATAATCCTAGCAGTGGAATCATTGGGTCAAAAGGCAGTTCCATTTTTAGTTTTTTGATGAAATTCCATATTATCTTCCAATAGTGACTGCACCCATCTGCATTACCACCAACAATGAGCAAATTTCTTAATTGAAGGAATCTATTCAAGTTGTTTTAAAAATGAATCAATATCATCAATCAAAATCTGCATCTTCTATATGATAAAAGTATTTTTATGATGTTCTTCAAGAGGAAAGCTGTGCCCCAGCTTTCTTTTATAAACTTTCCCTTAAGTTTGAATACAACACTTCAAAGGTGTTTGAAAATTGACTATTCAAATGGATGGTTAACCTGAAACATTTTCCCCCCTGGTATATAGGACTCTGCAATTTCAACTTAAACTGTAACCCAGGAAAAGTATCAATATAAGGACTAGCTCTCATTTTTGACTTGAGAATGATTCTTAACCATGAAACTATCTACAAATAATTAGAGTTAATGGAGCTCAACAATGCATGTGCCAAATGATGTATAATGTAAATGTGTGTACACACCTGTGCATGTAGCAGAAGAGGACTCATTTAGTCACTTATGGGGCATGCTCTAATATTTTCAAAATCAATCCCCTTTTCCACTCTTTAAAAATGGAAGCACAGTCAGTGGGTATAAAGACTATGGTGAATTACCCTGTTAAAACAATTCATTACAAATCTACTCAATCTACAGTAAAACAGCACATAAAGTCAGCAGAACAAATTTGATGTTCTACCAAGACATGGGTTGGTAGCTATTACACTGTCAAACAGACAAACCTCCCAAGAGCTGAAGCCACATTGATTCCTCTCCAGGAAATAATCTGACTTGTCCCGAGGAGTAGTACCATGTTATCAGCTATAGTTTCCAAAGGGGCATTATCAAAACCATTCAACATTTAACCAGGTTCACATGCTGAAACAGTGGTTCATACAACATGAAAATGTTAAACTTTCTCTGAGCCTGGATAACCTTAGCTGAGCAAGAAAATAAGGTATGAGACTAATCTGCATGTTGTACCACTTTAAAACAAGAAAGCCAATTTTGCACTTCAGTAAAGGCAGATAGAAAATTTAGTGTAAATTAAAATAGTAGCCAAGTTGTAATTTATGGCAAATGGCTCATGAGCACATTAATGTATATCAGCAAGGCAACTACTTCAGCCAAGCAGACCAGAAACTAGGAGACCCAAATATCTGGTTTGAAGCAAGAGAAATGTGCCCTGTATAAAAATATATAAAACAAATCATAAAACCCAAAGCTACCAAATACCTATCTTCATTATCATTCTTGCATAGCAGTATATTAGTCTTTAAAAAAAAAACAAAGAACAAAATCAGAACCATAGGTTCTGAAATCACATCAATTCAAGATATGGACTCCATTACAGCCTAGCTAAGTGACTTTGAGGAAATAACTTAGTTTCACTGTGCTTCAGATTCCTCTTGGGTAAAACTAACATAATACAAATGACTACTTCTTTAGAGTTAGTTATGGAATACTGTCTGTAAAGTGCCTAACAGATTGCCTAGAATATAGTAAGTCATCCATACTTGTTACATATTATTATTCTATTGTTGTCATTTCATACTCTACAACAGATATGTAAATTTGCTCCCATGAAGTAAAATATTTCTATATAAGTTTTCATAGATTCCATAGTCAGATTTTCAATATATTTTTCAATAGAAATAAATGTTAAAGGAATACTGTGATTATCCATCTCAAAAAAAAAATGTTGGAAATACTTAGCAACCCTAGATTTTGTACTCCGTTAAAAACTCATCTCTTTTTCTATTCCTATGTGAAGATAACCAGCAGCTCCACTCCTTGGAACAACGCTAAGCCTAGCTAAAACCTAACTTGCCCAGATCTGCCAATTGGAGGAAGAGATAATTAAGGGCTCCAATGTAAAGGGTTTCCTTCCAGGCTAATGGGTGCTTGAAGAGAGGGAAAAAAATCAAGAATCCTGTAGATACTGTTCTACTAAATTATATTAGCAACTAGAGAAAAGAACATGTTTGCACCATCTCAATATATTATGCACTTAAATTCTTCTCAATTTATAAAGAAGCAAATGAAAATAACATTTCCAACAATTCCTCAAACCTTTGACCCCTTCCAGTTGCTGCTCACTAACACTGTCAATTTGGGGGAAAACTGTCTACACATACTGTTTCATTGTCTTCATTTGTCATTTATTCTTCAGCCCATTGTTATTCTTTTTAAGATTTTTTAATTTATTATTTCCAGAGAGGAAGGAAGAGAGGCAGAGAGGGAAAGAAACATCAATGTATGATTGCCTTTCACCTGCCTCCAGCTATGGACCTGGCTGGAGACCTGGCTTGCAGCCTGCTTATGTGCCCTGGCTGGGAACTGAACCAGTGACCTTTGGGTTCTCAGGCCGGCGCCTTATCCACTGTGCCACCAGCCAGGGCCCCATTTTTATTTTATTACCCTTCCCATCTTTCCCTTGAAACTCTTGGTGGATTATTCCAATAGGCTCTTTTTAAAATCTGTGTCTTACATACTGTCATGTTATAATCTAATACTATGGATCACTTATTTCTTGAGTAATTTCCCACAAATTCTACAATTATCTTCACATTATCTTCCTCAGTTTCCAGTGGGGGATGCTCTCCCTCTGTCTCATCTTAAATGTTATCTTTCCATAAGGTTCAGCTCTTGCACATCTCAGTTTTCTCAATGTTCAGGTAAACAAACCATCTAGTGGCTTGAAGTACCATCTTTACTTCAATATCATAAACTCAACATTTACTTTCCAACATTTTCTCCAACTTATAAACCCAAACATCCAGCAGGACATCATTGATATGGACTAGAGGGACACCAAAGTTTTAATTTATTCAATCACCCATCCACCCCTTTATGTATTCAGCTATTCAACAAATGTTTATTAAGTTCCTATTTATATGTCAGGTACTGATCTTAGCTCTGATGATACAAAGCGGGGAAATACCCAAAACTTCTACCCTTATGACATATTCTGGCCCCTATTCAAAGTTGAATTTATGTACAAATACATTTATACTCACAAAACCTATATATTCATCTGCATAAATATATCCCTTCTGCTGTATTTTAGATCCTAGATACCAGGACACTATCCAACTACCTTCCAAGCCACTTCAGCAATTCTTACTTCCTTCTGTCTTACCCTTTCCCACTAACCTCAATATGCTTCCAATCTATTTTTCTATTGTTCCACCCAGTGGGACAGTTCTGAGGCATGTTCCACACCAACTCTGGGAGAGTGTCTAGCATGGTGGGCATGCCATGGCCAATCTGCTCATTAATTGTAGTGTGTTGCATTTCCTTCCTTTCTGTCCCACCTCCCTCACCATGCTTCTTGAGATCACCTCAAAAATAAATTGCTTGCACACAAATCCCTGCAACACTTTCAGCTTTGGAGGAAAGCCAATGAAAACACCTGGATAATAGCCATGAGATCTTCACATTTTCCTTCAAGTGGGAGCTGCCCTGTCTTGCTGGGTCTTTGCACATTCTCTTCTCACTGCCTTCTTTCCTTCATCCTCTTTGGCTCCTTTTTATGTTCTCGAAGATAGTACTTAGCTTTCGCTTTCTCTGCAAAGTTTAACCTCAAATCTGTGCTTTCCTCATCAAACCCCTCCCCCATCCCTAACAGAGAGTCCAATCCAGAGTGTTACATCTTCACACAGCTCCCTATGCTTTTTTCCTAGCTCAGCAGGTAGCATGCTGCCTAAGTATGCCTCCAGGTAACAAATTTCTGTAGGGCTACAATACAGTCTCATTGTTTTCCTTTCCTTGCTGACTAGCACAGCACCTAGCACTAAGCAGTGTTCAATAAAAATAAGTCAAATGAATAAGTAATAAATAAGTGATGAGTAAATTGCATTGAAATAAATCAACAGCAAAATCATCCCCTCCAGTACACTCAACAGAGCAAAAATGAGTCTCACACAATGTGTCTCAGGAGATAGGTAGTTTGGCAAAGCTATATAGTCAAAAGCAGTGCATTTAAATCCACTTGAAAACAAAATGACAGTCATTTATTCTATCCAGATTATACTTCCTGGACCACTACAGAAGTTAATGGGCTGTTTAATGAGTCGATCCTGGAATATTAACTGATAACCAGAATTAAATGCTTTTCCTTCCCTCTTTCATACATCTGCCCATTTAAAGGTATGACTGAATATTTTAAAATCACCTAAAAAAGAAAAGGTGTGACTGAATGAATGCTGCTGAGCAGGAGAGAGTCACCTCCTGGGCCCCACCCCCCCACACACACACACCCCCGCCTTCTCTTTCCTCTGCTTGCTACACAGAAAAAGTGTAAGGCCCACCAGCACCAACCTGCCTCCCCAGGAACAAAGTGATGAGAAATGTGAGCTTCTCCTTCTTCCAATTGCTGGAAACACATAGCCTGCGGCTGAAATAGCTTGTTTAACCAGGGCTGGATTTTTCCTCTCAATCACAGCTCTAAAGCTATCAGTTATTGAAAAGCTGATTTTTAAAGCACACACTAGAACAGCTTTTCTGTACAGCTGCAATGCTATTTAAATCTCCCATGAATATATCCACAAGCCCAAGAAAATTCTAAGCTGAAATACGTCTCTTAGAAAGGACATAGTAAAATAAAATCTTATGGTGTTGGGGGAGATCAAGGAAGTGAAATCCAGCCATTAATTTTAATATAAAATTATAAAATCAGGCATACGGCTTCTATTCCCTGACACTAGAAGAATACCTGAAATCACTATTTGGAAAGTCAGATTAGAAGGCTCTTCTGTTAGACACTGGCAGACATTAGCAGTCTTCCTTGGAGCCATTCTTTAACAGACTTTAGAATTGTGGGTAAATGCTGCACTTTCTGCTGTGATGAGCTTGGAAGTGGATGTATAATAAATATTAAAGATAATGCTTTGGAGACACAGATCCATGGAAGGCACATATCATCTTTGGCAAGAACTAAGTCTTCAACCCAAGTTTCTGCTCCACAAAAATTACAAGTCCTATCTCTAGTACTATTGTGGAAGAATTCCCAGTAGCCTCATTAGTGATTCTGGTGACATTGATGTCATGTTTTAATCTCATGTAACCGGCCATATCATTCTCCTGCTGTGATTAAGCATTCCACTGCAACTGTTTAGGTGCCATTGTAGCATTTTATAAGGCTGAAACTTCTTTGAATTTCATCAAAGTGAAAACTTTTAGACTCTTGCCAGCTATATTGCAATCTGTGTTTCCTTCACTTAAGACATTCAATTTCATCAAATTACCTACCAAATGAAATTCTATTGAGCATGAGTCACTATTATAAATATTTCAGAGCCATTCACTTGGAAGCTGTTGATGAAAACAACTTGACTATGCTTAAGAATGTTCATTGAAATCATTGAGCAATGAAAAGCCATGATGGGAGTCGCTCTGTACCCCATCAAGTATTATGTAGCCATGTGGTTCATTTCTACTATCACTTAGTTCCCAATATAATGGGCTTCCCAGCCTGGGGCTAAATGAATACTTAATAAATTACTGACTCACTAAAATAAAGAAATGCCACAATATCCCATGCATATGATTATTGTAAGATATATGGCAAAGAAGTCTACACAGCCTCAAAATCTAGCACAATGTCTGGCACAAATTAGACACTCAACAGATATTAATCCAATGAATAAATAAATGAATATGCATAAGTTGAGACCCTACTGTTTATGAAAATCTTACTAAGGCCTGTACATTGAAAATCCACACACATGTCTTGAGTCATCATCTGACCACAAAGCATGAATAAAAAGCTCTGCAGGGCCAAAGAAATATGGGATCTAATCCATATTCTAAAGCACTGTGTGACTAATAAATGAAAATGTAATGCCATTTTGAGTCCTGGTTGTGCTGTGGGAGCCTGCTGGTCCCTTGGTTTTAAAATACTTTCCCAGCATACTAAAATTAGAACGCTCTTTCTCACGTTGTTCTTTCCTTTGTTTCCATAGGAAACAGTGACTTCCAGGCATCCAAGATGACACAACATAGCTTGCCAAATTAAATGCCACGCTGCAGTTGCCAAGGAGATAATGTATGTCATTCCTACAAATAACATGTTGTTCATGCCTTCATTTCCTTTATCTAGCTTTTTAAGATTTCCTTTGCCTGAACTGAATTCAGATAATGTTCACTGCGAACTGATGGAAACATTGCTTTTTTTAAAAGTGTTTACCCCATTTCCCAAAGCACTTGATCTCATCACACACGCCAGTCTGTGGAAGATCTGGGCATATTTTATGCCGATTTTGGAACCAGTGATTCAGCAGTTTTCACTGGGAAAAAAATGCATCCTGATTTCTGTCTGCTTGCGTTCTAAGTAAAGGTCCAATTAAGCTACACCTGGCACTAACATATTCCAGTTTAAAACGGCCCACCATGAAAACAGCTGCACTCAGTTGAATTTACATAGGAAGGAAAGGAGTAAGCAAGCAAAAGTGCAAAGAGGAAGGAAGGGAGAGAGGAAGGAAGGGAGAAAGGAAGGGAGGAGGGAAGGAAGGAAGGAAGGAAGGAAGGAAGGAAGGAAGGAAGGAAGGAAGGAAGGAAGGAAGGAAGGAAGGGAGAGATAGAAGGAGACAGGGAAGTGGGGAAACCAGTTTACTGAGCACCTACAGCACACTAGATTAAACATCTGGTAAGATAAAGAGAATTTAAGATATTTAAGATCTTGGCCGACATCATTCAACTGGCGAGAGTTTTTGTAACTATTTCATTTTGACTATGCTTGATTTAAAAGCATGTGCTTTCCAGGTATCTAGTGCTGGCATAACAAACCACCCTAAGTGATCATGGCTTTAAGTAACAGCAATCATTTAAAAATTATCTTTTGTGGGTTTGGAGATTGCCTGGACACAGCTAGGTGGCTCTCATTCAGGGTTTCTCATGTAGTTTCAGCCAGAGTGGCTTGGACTGGAGTCACCTTGAAGGTGTCCCCATTCCCATGCCTGGCAGTTGATGTTGGGGCTGTCAGCTGTCATACTTTACCTGTGTTCTCTCCATGTGACATGGACTTCCTCACAGTGTGAGGGCTGGATCCAAGAAAGAGGACCCAAGTGAGCCAGCCTCAAGGTCACACAGCTCTACTTCTACTGTGGTCACAAGCCCACCCCAATTCAAGTGTGAAGGAACATAGTCTCTACCTCACACTGTAAGAAATGCATGTGGATGGCTGGTGTGGGGCAGGGACGGGGGGTGGGGGGGTTCTTACTCCAGCCATTTTCTGCTGCAACACATTTTTGGCAATATCCAGTAATGTCTCAAAAGGCCCGAAATTCAGGTTTCACTGGCTCTCATTGTCTGCTTGGTGGAGTAATTAGGAAGGAAACAGTTAAAATGATCAGTCTAAATAAAATGATCAGTCTAAAAAGAGGAATGGAATAACTCTTAATGTCAGCTTGATGAATTGTGAGAAACTGAACATTGAAATTAAACTTTATAATGAGTTTCTGATTAAATTCAGTGTGCATTGTCAATTTCCAAAGCATTCAGGTATTATAAAAACCAACTTAGTACTGAAACTGTATTGTGGCATACTCATATATGTTACATTACCTAATATTACCAAAGCTTGCTTTTATTAAATTCAGCAGTTTGGTTCTTTAAGTACCCAGATAAATAGGAGTTTCCTACATTAATTACAAGTACACCTGTTCAGCATGGCGGTGCATATGTGGGAACTGCAACACCAAGTGAATTGCTAGTACAGGGATAGCATAGGCCACTGGGGCTATGTTTTTGTCATCTTAATTTATCACCTATAATCAATTTATCAGGAGGCTTCTGACTAATGTCTTTATCTTCTCAGCACTCTTCAAAATTGTTCTGATATTGAACTTGGCTGGGCAAAGATTGTTAATCCACCCAGCTGATCTGCAACAGTTGTAAGACCTCCATTGGACATTCAATTTGTACTTTAACTATTAAAGTAATTATATTTTTATCTGTTGGAAATCTACCAAACTGCTATTACAAATAAAGAAAAAGCCAGAAAATAGGATATTACTGACATGAAGAAAGAACACTATGAAGTAAATACAATAATCAGATTGTAGAAAGCTTTCAAACTGGAGAAGAACATTTTGGTGACCTAGGGAAAAAGCAGCAACCAATTCTGCCTCAGTGTTTGCACTGCTGAGAGTGTGTGATTGTGCTCACTCTACTGTGCTGGCAGATTGGCCCAGAATAAACATATATAATGCTCATATTTAATGTAGCTATTTCTGAGATGAACAGCTCTATACTGAATCCGGCTGTACTATGCATTACTATCAATCAGAATACCATAATCCTCAACAACAGCAGTAGTCTATCAAGCATATAACAATTGCATTTGTACCTCTCATTACCCCATACAAGTCCAGCATCTATTCTTGTTCAGACCAACATATATGAGGAACTCAAGGATATCTTCAATTAGTGCTTCACCCACACACCCACCCACCCACACACACACACACACACTCACAACCTAAACATTGACGTGCTTAGGAAATACACAAAGCAGATCCCAGCAAGTGACATGGAAAGAAGGATGTCTCATTCAGTATTTCTCTTCTCACTTTCACGTTTCAGATTTCACCCTACAGGTTTCAGCTTCAAATTTTACATCTTTCTGTATCTTGGTTTATTTTTATTTTCAAAGTGAGAAAAAACAATCTGATAACAAAATTCCTGGGAGCACAAGAACAGTATCTATTTGTCTTACATTATAGGACAATTGACCTTTACTCTGTACAAACATCTCAGCACAATGAAGGCTTGAGACCCTTTTTCTTCATTGTTTTAAATTTATGTGTCTTGGAAACTTAGACACTTCATAATGCAATGATTCCTAATGCTAAGTAGCTAATCACTTTTAATGGCTACAAAATGACAGGAAAATAATTATAGCCAATAATTATCTCAGATTGTCTCATGAGATTCTGAAACTCCCTACTGACTGTGATTTTAACCTTTAGCTTCATTATAGTCTACCTATTATAGTCATACACATCTAGACTACTATTTGGAAACATTTAACTTAAATACTGTAGCAAAGTTTTAATGCTAGAGGAAAACTGAGCTTTAATATTTGCTCCATCATCAGGGAAGCTATCTAGTCTATGAGTTAAGGCAAAATATTTTTATCCAGAGCAAATGCTAAACTGAGACAGTAGACCTAAACTCAGGCAGTTACAGTCAAACAAGGAAAAAGTCAATTCTTTACATTATACATTATTGAAAATAATTGTTTCCAATTTGCTAGGCATTTGAAGATGACAGGGAAAAATATACGTGTTTCACTAAAAAGATGATTTTTATATTTTTTCCATATTCTATCACAACAACACTTCAATACACTGCTTTAAAGTATATGCAGTAATTAATTTGATAAAATTAATTTGGGCTAGTACAAGGGGTATTACCCATTGCAAACATGCAAAATGAATGATTTATGGAATTTTGGAAAATAAGTGCAATTCACGAAGAAACGGCATGGAAAACTAAGTATAAGAGGAAAAGAACTTAAATACGGAATGGTACTAATGGAGAGTTTTTTAATTAACAAGAAATAAACAAGATTCACTTTATAAAATCTCATTCTATTTTTATGAATTGCTCAGGGATACTAATATAACTTTCTGTCAGCAGATCAAGTCCCCATTGAACATAATCTATTTCAGTCCAGGAAATGTATTCTTGTTCTGTGGATAATAGGTAACCTTCTTGGTGCCATTTTTAGATCAGCCCGTTATCAAACATTAAGCAGAAAGCATGTTAACATTTTTCAGGGTGAGCTAAAACTTTAGCAAAGTCACTTTCCAGCTTGCAGCACTAGCAATCCTGAGCTAGGGGAGAGAATGCTTTTGGAAGCTCTGCATCTGTACAAGCCTCAACTGTTTCAAGTCAGAATAAACTAATAAAATAATTCTACTGAAAGCACTGAGATGCCCCCAGAGGATGCATCCCCATCAGTCCCAGCTATAGCCAATATAGCTCCAAGACTTTGACATTCTTGGTTCAAACCGAAATCTTTGTCTTAAAAACAACTGATGAATGAATTTTAGAATACTAATCATCACTATAATTGCTAGGACAATTTATTATTGATTATCCCTTTTGCTATAAAAAAATAAAGGCTATTTTAAGTCAAATGTAGGCCTCGCCATTAGTTCAAAAGACCATTTTTGACCTTTTTCAAAATGAGTTTTGACCAGCAAAAATGGTATTTTCAGTATGGCTCAACCTAATAAAACTAGGCTTTTCTCTAAACAAACACAAGCCCATTTCTTCATGGAAGGAGAAGCCAGTGAAGGTCAACTGCCCAGCCTATGCAGTATACTCATTGCTACTTTCACATTTTCTTTTTTAGTTTACGACCTGCTCTAAGAATATAACTATCCATTACTACATGGCTCTCTTTTTATTTGCGTTCTAGGGAAGCACCTTTCAAGCTCCAAGGAGGTTTCCTTTTCTCTTCTTGCAAGCATGTGCTCTGCGTCACAGCTTCTCCATTCAAACCAGCTCTAAGAAGGGCATCAATTAGATCCTTACTTTCCCCCATATAAAATCCGAAGACATTTGTTTGTGTTCCAGGTATAGCCTGAACAGCAAAGTTGAGCATGACTCTCATCTCCCATCAAGTAACCTATTTACCTTAGAAAGAGATAACCCAAACAACAAAATTAAGAATTTAAGGCCTACCCACCAAAAGAACTGGAATAGTAGTTGCTTCATATGGGAGATTCCAAAGAAACCTGGTAGCTTTGGGTCAAGAATAAAAGTTATATGAATTTCCTTTAGTAACTCCAAAGCTCTCCATGGGCCTCAAAAATGAAAAAGCAATGTGGAAATTGGTTATGAAAGTTTTCCCTATTATTGTTGTCATCTAGGACTTTCTCTTCCTATTATTGTTAATACTCAGCCAACAAATTGGATGGGTGTTTACTGGGTACCAGGTTCTGTGCTGAGCATTGACCTTAAAGTTTATTGTTTTCAGAATGTTCTTTTGAATTCTGTCCAATATATGTACTAATCCCAAATGTTCAAAAGAGCTCATAATTGGTTATGCTAGGCACAACATTATAATCATATTGTATAAAAATTGACTTTCTGTGTTTTGGGCACAGAATCCTAGCCATCTTCTGCCAGGTTCTCTTTGAAAATGTCAATTTTCAAGGGTCAAAGACCTGGCCAAAGAGAAGGTAAAGATATGCTAAATGGTGGGGACTTTTTTCCTCTGGATGTCCGCCCTTTATCTAATGTTTTCATCATACAATATTTTATTTTCAAAGAACCCCTCGATAGTTACATTAAGCTGACTGAGCTTTGGAAAACATTTTAGGGAGTCAAAATAAAAAGTGCTCACACAGAAACTAAATCTCACCCTCATCCTCACATTTCCATTTTCTTCTCTGAATCCCCATAAGACAGCCTTTTCTCTGACTATGGAGCCTACAATTGTTTTCAAATAACCAAACCAAAAGGAAGTAAAAATTACTTAAAAGTTTGTTTTAGCCAACCTACCCCAAAAAGAAATAAAGAATTTTGAGAGAAAGGAAAAGTTCATTGGACTATGGTGTTGGAGAATCATGAAATGAGAAAATAAAGAAAGAACCATACTACTTATCTATAATAAGATATTAAAATTATAAGAATTGAAATGACAGTTCAAGAGAGAGAGATTGAAGGAGGCAGAACAGAATCCTGTGGAATAACTATGTAAGAAAAGTGTGAAAATTCAGGATCACTAATAAAAGCAGCAAAAGAGAACTTGGGAAAGAATAGGATTTATTATTCAAGCAAAGAAGTTAGGCAGGGTAAGAATCTTAAGGAATACCAAATACTAGAAAAATATTAAGAAAAACATATCATGTCATACAATTTAAGTGGAAAGTGTCTTCTCATTAAACTGACCAAAATACATAATAATTTCCTTCTCCCAAAGACATTTTATACTTACTGTTCTCTAATCCACTTAAGTAAAATAAGTAATACCCAAAATGATGTTTCTTGAAACTTATAAAATCATCTGAGGCTAATTGAAAAGCTGGAGATTTAGTTATGTATATTATGTTGTGGAAAAATTAACCCATCAAAATAATAAAAGGGACATAGGCAGCTTAGCTAAAGAAACCATAGGGAATGAGTAATTTTACTCAGAAGCTTAAGAAAAAGGACTTGCTGGAAAGGTAGCTAAATAATAAGGGAATTTGTTTCAAGTGGCTGTATATTTTTGAAGAGGGCTGACATGTTTTTTTTTTTCACTCCAAAAAGTAGTGCTAGCCCATTACATAAATGGAAAAATAATGAACAAAACTAACAACAAGCAAAACAGAACCAAATATGTGAATACAGTGAATAGGCCTTCAGTGGTCAGGGGGAAGGAGATTGTGGGGAGGGGGGAGGCAGAGGCAAGGAAGGGGAGCAGTTTAGATAAGAACCTAGTATAAAGGAACCATGGACATGGACAACAGGTGGTATTGACTTTGGGGGAAATGGGTGGGTGGGGAGGGGGACAAAGGGGAGCAAAAAAGGGATGGATGTAATACAACAACAATAAAATTTTTTTTTAATTTAAATTATCAAAAAAATAAAAATTTGAAACACCATAAAAACCTTTTGATAATAAAATTTCACCAGAGAAAAGGTATGGTTCCTGCACATGTTGCATTCCCAGGCAATCACGCCTCTATTTCAGTTGTATGAGGAATGAAATCAATTAGTAGGTGTTTATTGAGTGTCTGCTAGGTTCTTAGCAATTTTGTGCCAGGCATGCTACAGAAGTAATGGAATACATACAGAAGTAGTAAAAATTCCAACAATATAATAATAGTTTATTAATTGTAGGGTTATTTCAGAATGATCCTTAAGCTAGCTATAAATATCGCAAAACCAGCTAATGAAATTTACAGTGGTAGGCTGGCTCATTTTCTTGCTACCCTCCTTTATCCGCCAACCATCAATAAAAGCTACCCCATGACCAGGTTGAATTCTCCCACAAGTGCCTCACAAAGTTTAGCATGTTTCTTTACAAATCCCTTGATCCTTCTAGAATGTTTGCTCCTCTTGATTATCTGACACTTAACATTGTATAAATTTGTTCTAGGGCAAAAACTACCTCTTGAACTTCTTTAAAATTTTACCCACAATTTTAAAACATTCTTCTGAACAGCTGTTGTAAATTAATATTATAAACTTAATGTACTGATGCATTAAGATTGGTTATTACAAACCAAAAAATAATAATAATACTAATATTTTGAATTTTTTTTAGTCTTTAAAATGTCAAAAATTGAAAAAAAATATGGGCTATTCTACCATTTGTTGAAATGGTGTGCTAAATTAACTGGTGATGTTTAAACTTTGCAAAAATTAATGTCTATTTAATGCAAAGTTGAGAGAGAGTAAGGAAAGGATGACAAATTGTGACTTTGGCTTCTATGTAAACTGAACTACTAGCTAAAGGATACAGCTTGGCTATAAATGGAATAAATTTTAAAACATGGCTTGAATTTTCAGCAATATAAATATTAACTCAATTTTCAAAAAATTAGGTTGGGGTGGAGAGAAAGCATAAGGCAATAGTTACAATGGAGAGTAAGTAGTTGTAGTAGCTACAATTGAAAGGCTATAATTTCCAGTGGTTGTAAAACTAGACTTTGGAACCCAGACTACCTGGGCTTAAATCTTGGGTCATTACTTAGCAGCTGTATGATTTTGGACTAATCACTGAGGCCTCTTTGTGTCTCAATTTATTTGTCTGTGAAATAAGGTGAAAACAGAACGGGATTGCTATGACAATTATGTGAGTTAAAACATGTAAAATACTTAAAACACTATTTGCAATGTATCAGTCAATACTTTTATCACTGTCAAAATAATATGGAGTTTTGCTGAATAGGTGAACATAAAATAACCTGAACATTTAATTTGCTCTAACTCAGTGAATTCAAAAAGAATCGTCCCTTCTCTAATCAGTTTTTACTAAAGTAAGCACATGTTAAAGAGTATAAAGTAAACTGGCATTAGTTATAGATAGTGCATGAGTTTGTAATAACATTGATTTTTAAATTAGGAGAGAATTCAGATATAATCAATCTTGTCTAACTTCTTCATCTAACAGAAGAGAAATTAAAAACCCAATATTGGGTTATATGATCAAAGCTACACTGAGGAACTGAGGGCAGAGATGGAATCCTTTTGTACCTGCCTGTTTGCTCTAGGTGAGAACCAGCACCACTCATCTAAAAGTGTTCAAAATACTTCACCAAGACTCACTTTTATCAGCCATTAAGTATATAGCAACACAACAACTCATCCCAGGTTGTGTGTATATATATAATAATGCATATGGATATGTGTGTAAAGCAACTAACACTACATATATATGGCATCTAGTAGACAATAAATAATGATCACAACAACAATGGTGATGATAATGTCGGTATAACTATAATGTTATATAGTATAAATTCTGTGTACTATATAAATACATTTCATACTTATTCTTTTGCCATATTTGTAAACAAATAATACATGAAAATAAATGAACAAATTTACTAATAATCTGTATCTATACTGTACACACACTCACATACACACACACACACACACACACACATACACACCCTATATTGTATTATACTAGGTTCACAAAATACCTTACTTTTTTCTTGAACACTAGCTAATATATGTAGCCTTCCTAATGTAGCATTCAAATCTTGGCATTTCCCTTTAGGATGAGGCAATAGCTTAAATTTTCAACTATAATGCCAATGTTTGCATTTTTCTCTCCATGTGATGTTATTACCAATAATTACCAAAATATGTTCAATGATGTTTCAATAAGCTACTAAAATTGATTGCTTCTCCTCCCTTTGTCATTTTAAATGATATCCTTCAACTGTCATTTTTTCCATTTCAAAGACTAATTTGATGTCTCAACTATTTCTGATATAATTTATCATTAATTTCTCTACCTCTACTTCAGTGTTTTGCACATATATCATCATTTAACTACTTGAACTGAATTTTTCATGTCTACCTCTTTACTATCTTCAGATACACAAAGAGAATAAAAAGAGTATTTCCAGTGTCCTGACATTTAATAGGTACTATATAAATATAGTACATTCCCACTATGTAATTGAATATATAGATTGATATTTCAACACACAGGTCTAAGATAGTAGTGAATATTTGAGTGTAAATTTACACTATTATAGCCATGCTTGAATTATCCTAAAACCGAGACTCAGACCCTATTTCTATAAACTAAATGTAGTAACTCATAAGATTAATAGCCTGTCTCTGTCAAAATTTAAGTTCCTAGATGTTGTCTTGGAATCCACAGGGACATGTATGGTTACTGGTTCATAGTAGTTGCTTGGTAAACTCTTGTTAAATGACTATCTGAGATTCATCCACATACATTAGCAACATGACATTTTCTCATATATCAGCATATGACACATAAAAAACTAACAGATAAACATAGCTAGAGATAAAACATAATACATTCTTGACACTTAAGTCATGCAGTTTAATAATTGTACAGCTTAACAATTACTCATTGGTTACTATCTACAGAACATTCTGTACTGGAAAAGGTATGGGTTTGAAGAGGTACAATTTATGTAAGACTTAAGGAATGTCATTAAACTACTGTCACAAACACACCTAAATGTCAAGTAAATTGACAGTACTGCCTCATATTATACTTTTTCAAACTGCCAAGAAAAGAGTCTTTAAACTAAGTTATGAACAAATAATGACAAATAGAAAAATGAGTTTTTTATGTTAGCTTAAACTACTTAAAAAAACAGCATTTTTAAGAACAGCTTTGAGAATGATTGAAATGAAAATCTGAAACTGACCTAGTTTGTACACTCCCTTGGAGTGGACTGAAGCAGGTATATTACCAACTACTAGGAAATTATTGTACTTAACCATGATGTCACTCACAGCCACTGATATCTGTGCAAATTATATAACTAAATGACCAAAGGACAGCCAAGTATGCTTTCCTCATAATGCATAGCTACATGTGTATATTTACTTAGGCCTTTTATTTTGCTTTCTTTTGTTTTCCAGGCATCCTCCTCAGTTCCCTCTTGCAGTCCACTAGCTAAGCCTAATGCTGAGAAGTATTATCTCAGAATTCTGAGAATGATTATCTGCTGTTACAGGCTCATGGTGACCTGGCTCTGACTCACTCCTTAACATCTGCCTGATGTTCACATTTATCCATCAAGAAAGAATTTTATTGGGTCGGCAAAACATTTTTGTTTGGGTTTTATTTTAGAGGATGACTCTAGTAAGTATCCTTAGTTGCCTTGAACTTCATTTGAAACAGTTTTGTTATAATGTAGCCATCATGTCAGCATGCATTTTTTAAAAAACTTATCAAAATTGGTAAAGTTTTGTATAGCCATTTTAATATTGAAGATGGAAGAAAATGTGCAACATTTTTGGCACATTATACATTATTATTTCAAGGTAAAAATACAACTGAAATGTGAAAAAAAAAGGGGGGGGGCGGTTATACAGTGCATGGAGAAGGTGCCCGTAACTGATGGAATGTGTCAAAAGTGGCTTGCAAAGTTTTGTCAGGGTTGGGTAGACCAGTTGAAGTTGATAGCGACCAAATTGAAACATTAATTGAGAACAATCAACGTTACATCATGCGGGAGACAGCCAACATATCAAAATATTCAAATTAGTATGGTTTTTTGGTGAAAATAAAAAATGTTGTCTTTTATTTTATGGAAAAAACTAAGCGGACTTTTTGGCCAACCCCATACGTAAAGGAGAAATGTTTCTGGAAATAAGTGATAAACATATTGGTTTTCACAGGCACCATACTTCCTATTGTCCAATTCCTATAGCTAACTCATTATAATCCATTATTATACCTTTATCTATTAAATACTGTGCTATGTGCTGCATGAGCTAACAGAATGAGGCCATGATCAATTTTATTAAAAAGCTTACCATCTAACTAGGTAAATACAACACTTACATATGAAACAGTTCAAGCAAAATACCTCAGGATATTATAAATCATAAAATATATAATGCATACCTTAAATGTTGAAGATGCTTAAAGAAATAAAGATAATAATCATAGCTATTGTTTATTTGGTACTAAGCATTATGCACTGTACATTATATGCATTGTGTAAATTAGATTACACTACAAGTTTTTCTGGTCCCTGGCTGGTAGATGTGGGTCCTTGAGACCTTGAGAGCAGGCAGAATGAGCCAAGTATAAAAAATAAGGCTAGAGTTTGACTTTGAAGGATGGATGATAACAAAAAAGAAGATTCCTCTGAGTTCTCTTGAATTATGGAATCCAAGATGTGCCTGGAATTTTTTATATAGTCTCCTTTTTGTATTGTCTTTTTCTTAAAAGCTTCAAGCAGAGCAAACAGCTATTTAATTCTAGAAATATGAACACCTTAAAATTCAAAAGTTCATGAATGACAATTAAGGTGAAAAAACAAAGAAAATAGGTAGATGGGGAAGGAAAGGTAAGCAGTGCAGAATTATGCACTTGGAGTTTAAAAAATGAGTCATCATTATCTTGGGATAGGAGAAAATATTCTGCTATGAAAATTCCTACCTATCTAGACTTGAACTAATTAGCTTCTTCATTATTGTGCTTCATTCCCTTCTTTACCCTAGTGGATGATGCCATCACCATCCATCTCAACCTCCATTTCCCTTACCCAAAGTGTCTAATCAGCCATTAAGGCTAGTGGGTTAAAAGTATAGGGTTTGGGGGCTCAACCCTGTCACTTACCAGCTAGATGACTTTTGGCAGACTACTTGATCACTACTCATTAATATTCTCACTAGTGGTAAAGGGGAGCAAACATAAAAAAAAAATTGGGACAAATGTAACAGCATAATTAATGAAAAATTAATAGTAACTTTAAAATATCATTAAAAATAAATAAAAATAGAACATATAAGTTTTAAGAATTAAACAATGTCTATAATCTATAAAAAGTTATTATTACTGGCATATGTAAAGCATTCAGAGTGTTTTGCTATTGTTATTTGTTCATAGACATATGAACACTATTTTATACATATTAATATCTTCTTTATAGACATAGCATAAATTAAATACTATGAAACACTTTAGGAGAACTAGCTCTACACTCAGATATAGCTGAATTAATTTAAATATGGAGTTTACCATTTCTTTAATACATCAACTTAACAACTTCAAGCCTCAGTTTATTCATCTGTAAAATAGCTGTTGTGAGCTTGAAATTATGCATATCACATAGTACTTAATGCAATTAAGAGCTCAAGTGATGTTAATTATATCATTAGGTTTTTTCACAACATACAATGTGCATATATTAATGCCTACTTTCTGACTGAACCAGGACCATAGAATATATTGTATTTTCAAGTGATTTTTAACGAATATGATTTCATTAAATTTTTTTTCTTTAATTCTTCATTAAAAATTTTGTACTTACTTATTTTGCAAAACATCCTATTATTAATCCAAATCACCCACATTAGTGAAAATGCAGGCATGCTGAGAAGCAGTGAGGGCAAAGAAGGACAGAAGCACAATAATGCACCTCAATCCAAATAGCGAAAGGATAGCGTCAAAGGAGGAATCAAGGTAAGGCTGAGCCAAAAACAGAACTGCTGCTTTTGCCTCCTGAGATGCTCAGAGACATACTTAAGCTGCCCACAGCTGCTTTAGATTCTTCCAATTGGCCTTTTCTCCTTTCCAATTTCCAAACAATAGAAATGATCATTATAAACCCCTGCCAGGCCATTAAAAGTCCGTAGGTCACATGTAGTAACAGTGAATTAAACCACTACTGAGCTTACCCAAAGGACTAACAAATTGCCAAATGTCATGTGGACTGTGAAGGCAATTCCAAAAAAGGAGTTCAAACACATTTTAAACAAAATCAACTTCATTCAAATAAGCAAATAGCCATACAAGTTAGAACACACATTTGAATAAGCCCATGTCACCTATATGATTAGAATCTCTACTGAAACTTCAAACCTATAAGATTCTTAGAACATCTTTTTCCAGTAAAATGTTTTAAAATCTTGCTCTTAACACACTCTTTCCCATTCTTGATTTCCTTCTCCTTATTTATCTTTTTTTCCTCTTCAATCCTTCAATTTAAATATGCCCTCAACCTTCAACTTGATATTGAAGCCATACAATGACAACTGACACCCCAAAGCCAGCTGTGTTCTGGAGTGAAGAGGATGGATAGGTCAACCCATTAATCATTGTCTTTGGAACACATTGTTCAAGCAAATTGCTGTGAAGATCTAAGTGATCACCCATAGTCATAAAGCATATGCTGTATATTTTGACATTTGTCATAAAGTTTCCTTCTAACCCTTAAATGCTATGACTCTATACCCTTTACAAACAAATTTCATCTTCTTGATTTTGACTATGCCATTTGCACACAGCACACAGCCCATGCTGCCAACAAGAGTTACTGAATCAAAGTAGACTTAGTCAATTGGATGTGCTCATTCAAGCATTCGCCAGAATAGTAATTTGTATAGTCTATATGATTAGCCAAAGAACATATATGCAAGAGTGCATAGCCCATGGACACCAACAACAATGTGGTAAATGCTTGGGTGGGGCCAAGTGGAAGGGGACAAAAGGGGAGAAGATGGGGGACATTGTAATAGTGTCAACAATTTTTAAAAAGAGATAACTCAAGGAGTAAATAAAATATTATTGGTTTCATTCTCACCTTTGGAAATTCTGCAGAATTTTATTACAATTATGTACTTCTTTTAAATATTTATAATATTCCACTGTAACAATATGCAAGGAGTCTCATCACTTTGCAAAAATGAAGATAAAACTATAGCAATTCATTATATATATATAAATATATATATATATATATATATTTATATATATATATGGTTTCTACATCCAGAATCTTTGAATGTGAGCAATCCTGGGTATGGGTATGGATGAAGTCAATAAGCTATATGACAGGATCAGCATATTTTATCATTTCAACATTCCCAGAAAATCATAAGTTAAAATATATTGTTTTAAAACTTTAAATTAATCACTATCAATATAAAACTATGACATATAGCTTTCAAAGTATATGAGTAACAAAAGAATAAAGAAAATTTAGCAACAAAAATATATTACAAAATTTAATATTAAGAAATAATACTTTAATATACTGTATTATAATTGGACCAAATAGAATTAAAGGGAATAGATACAATGCAGTGTGAAAAAAGGTTATTTTATGATTAAATGCATAAACTAACAGGGAAATAGAGCTGATATGAATCTTTCTGATATATGTTGAATATCATAATATCCAAGTGTACAAACCAAAAACAATTATAATTCAAATCAAAGTAACATAATCATAATATTAGTAAGAGCATTTTGTATATCTTTTTTGGCATTTGAAAGATTAAAAGAGAAGTGACTGATTGAGTATGAAATAATAATGTTTTGAGTAAATTGTTTTAATAACTAGAAATCAACTCTGTCATATAGCCATAAAAATGTATAGGTTTCAGCATACTCAGGGTATAACAAAAATATCAAAAACATTCAAATCTGCATAAGTAACATTTCTGAACTAAAAATAAACAGTGGAGTTAAATAAGCAAACAAAGTCCCATTGGGAACTTTAATATTTATTACAAATGATTCTTAGTTTATAGAGGAAGCCAGCAACATAACTGCAGAATATTTAGCAAATAATTATGATACTATGTATCAAAAGTTATGAGTATGGTAAAGCTATTTGTAATAAAAACCACTTTATTATTAAATAAAAGGTAGTGAAATTAAGTTAGTAAAAATGAAATTCAAGAAGTTAGCCTGAGGAAAGCTAGAATTAAAATAAATTAAGAATCATTAATTAGAAACAGTAAATAAATAAATATATCCAAGAGTCAAAATTTTAAAAAAGAAACAGTAAATAGAATTCCTCTACCAAGGTCTCCACACAGCAAAGGAAATCAAATAAAACAACAGTAAAAGGCAGAAGGGGCTAACTATAGGAAATGGAGAAAAGTATAAAACTGCAGACAATCAGTTTTTCTAACTAAAAATAATATACAAAATCCATTCTAAAAATTCTCAAAATCTTGATAAAATGAATTTCTACAGAGGAAAATGTAAGCTATCCAAGCTTAATGGCAGGGCAGTGATTTTCCTACCTGCTCACATGCCATTTTAGGAGACCCACTGCCAAGGGTCTTATAGGAGCAATTATAAACTTAGGACCCAAAACAGTTCATTCCTGTGAGGGCGAACACCAAACCCAATTTGTGAAACTGCCATCTTCTCTTGGGGGACTTTCTTTCCCTGACCACTGTATTCTGAACAGGATCCCATCTTTCTCACACTGCTCCAGCACTTCCTTCAGCACCGTCAAAGCACTAGTACCATCTATCACACCAAGTGTTTTATTATGTTCTTTAAAAAGTCATGTCTTCCTTTCTTTGTCTTCCATACTTGAATAAGCCCCATAATGTAGGATATTCTGTGAGGGGTGGGAGGGTATACACATTTGATTCTCAATCTATAAACAGGGTCTAGCACATTATTGGTATTAAATGTACATTTGTTAAATGAGTGGGAAAAGTAAGAAAGAATGAATGAATAAGTAAGGAAATGAGTTATTACCTATAGAAAATAAAGTTGATCATTTCTATACACTTTGAATTGGGCACATACAAACAAAAGGAGTTTCAGACTGTTTTTTGTGACAACTACAGTAAAGCTGTGTACAAGTGACCACAGACACTTTGCTGATTCAAGAAAGAAGCAGAAGCTGAATGGGCAAGAGTGAGGAAGAGAAAGAGAACAGAATGTCCCAAGGACAAGGGGGCAGTGGAGGGGGAGAACGGGAGACAGGAGGAGGAGGAGGAGGAGAAGAAGAGGATTCCTGTTTGCTTTCTTATTTTCATGATAATCTTGCTGTTTTTATACAACTGAAGTCCATAAGGAACAACTAATGTTATTTTTTTTTTTTTAAATCACAGAATCACTTATGTGTCCAATGTAAATTACAGAGTAATTCTGTTAGGGTTCCACATCCTTTTGGCTCTGTCCCTTTACAACAAGGATTCTCAATCTTGAATGCACATCAACTAACTATGCCTATTGGTCTTCCTGTTTATTAATTTTATTTTCTTCCTTAAGACAAGGAAATAGGCCTTACCCAGCACCATGTGATAGTTCTAGTATGAAGCCACGTTAAGAACAGCTGCTTTACTTGATTCGATGTGTTATCATAGGTAGTTAAATAGATCATTATTTTTTTAAGGAGAACAAAAGGAATTGACCTTGAGTTTAAACTGAGGAGCATGAGCCTGTCTGCTTCACCAGGAAGCTACAATTTCACACCTGCCCAGGGGATTTACACATCTCCCTTACCCCTCCACTACTGAAATGTTGGGAGGCACAGGAGGAGGGAGGTGTTGGACCAAAGAAGCCAGTCAGTCTAGGAGTTTGACCTATCAAAAACCCACAAATATTTGGGAAGTTTATTGTGTATTAAAAAAGCACCTGGTCCATCCCAAACCCAAAGTTGATACAATTAATTTCAAGAGAGCAAGGAAGGTCTCCCTCGCTCTGACCAGCACCAGCCCATGGACACACTCGTCCTCCTTCCATAGCCACGTGGCCTCAGCAGGCCGGTGGTCAACACCTGCATAGACTCCACACTCGGACTCCAGGAGGCGGGAGCCTGACGACCTGCACGCAACAACCGTCCACAGTCAGACATGCAAGCCTAACTAGCTGGATGATAAGAAAAGCTGAACTGAGCTAGCCTTGGCATGGCACAGGATGTCTGGGCTTTGACTCTATTTTTGGCCGTGATTTTCCATAGTGGGACGGAGGGAGATGGGACATTGGGAACCCAGGGGCAGCTTTCCAAATAGATAAACCATTTTGCCACCCCACAACCTCCCCAGGCATAGGTTCTTGGGATGCTTTCCTCGCTATCTCGTGGAAGAGCCTAATTTCCACCCACAACAAATGAACTCTCCGAAAACACATTTCCAACCTACTCAAAGATGTACACAGGTTCCTCTAATTAGTTTACAGAAGATGTTCCCCCTCTCTGTCAAAAACTTTTCATTTTGAAAAGAACTTTCAAACAACCAGCACTATCTGGCTCATCCAAAGCTGTTTAATGTTTAAGCCAGTTTTAAACTTATAATATCATTTCACAATTTTCTAGGCTTTTAAATGACTTCGAAGTTGGCATTTTCAAATTCTCGTTTTTGTCCTTGGCCATGTAAATTTGACCAGAAAACTCAAATTCGAAACTGAAGGTGAGTAAGTCAAATACCTGCAGAGGTGCTTCAGAATGCTTTTCTTTCAGCACTGGAGCAGCTGGAATTTCCTGGAGGGCTTTTGATGTCTTCTTTTTGGCTTTTTCCATTTGAACATTAGTAAAATAATTGACAGCAGCAAACTCAATAAGGGCAGAAAATACAAAAGCAAAGCAGACAGCTATGAACCAATCCATGGCCGTAGCATAGGACACTTTGGGCAAAGAATGCCGTGCACTGATGCTCAGTGTGGTCATGGTGAGGACTGTGGTTATTCCTTCAAAGCAAAAGAGCAAAGAGACAAAATACCATTATTTCTATGCAGAAACAAGCAAGCAAACAAAGCTAGGGATTTGGTAGTGGTGGATGGGGTATCAGGCTTTGTAATTCAAACCGAATTGTCTTTAATGGAGGATTCTAATCTTAGTGGCTCAGTGGAATTTGTATGGGCTTTTCTATTGTTGACTCAGTGTGACTTGGATTAATTTATGAAATCTCACTGGGCTTTTTGATACCTACCTGGTTGGGTTTGCCATAATGATTAAAAGTATGTAAGGCACCTGTCGTATATTGTATCTGAGCCAACATACCCGGAAAACTCAACACTCACACACTTAAAAGGATGTGCTACTCATTAAAGCACTGAATCTCAGCCAGGAGTGGGAAGTTGGTAGCATGAAAACTTGAAGCGTCAGAATTTCTGGGGTAGACATGGCCCATTACTATTGAGCATCACTACCAGGAAAACACAAATTGTAGACACTTATAATTTAACCAAATATTACCTATTAAATTAAAATAATAAATTTACTATGTGTGAAATACTTTAATTTATATGAAATAATAAAGGCATATTCTATGGAAATATAGATTTCTAGAACAACTTGGTTTTAAAAATATTAGATATCTATCACCCATCAATTTATGGCTGGGAGGAAAATATTTGCAATACGAACAGAGGTATTTTTCTTCCATTAGTAGGCTTCTGAATTATTTCACCTCCAAGAAAGCCTTTTTCTCAACCTGGAAAAAGGTTAGTCTCCATTCTCAGTGGAAAAATTCCACTTGACCCTGAAACTATAGAGAAGTGAATTATTAAAGATGTCTACGAGGTCTGTCCCAAAACTGTCGGCAGCACAAACTATTTTAATTATATTAACATTGACTCAATACTTTCGGGACAGACCTTCATATTTTTGTCTACCTTTATACCTATTCCCTGTTATCTAATTAATTTTGGAAATTCCTGTGAAGATTTGCTATATTCATTTAAACTCATTCTATATCATGCCTATGATTGCTCCTTAATTGTTTGGGGACAATGAGGAGGAGGAAGATGATCACAATGGCAATGACAAAGTTATCTAAACTACATATTCCACTTCATTGGGATGTAGGGATAGCTAGCTGAAACCCAAACTATCTAGGTTAAACTAAAGAGATTGTGAGCCTTGTTTGCACAATGAAGAAATAATAATTTTTGATTTAGGTAGAAGTCATATTGTCTTTAACTCAGCACTATAGTCTGCTTTGTATTGTTTCCTAATTGTTCCATGTGCATAAGCTTTGTTTCCACAATTTTATTAGGCATGGCCTCCCTGAGAGCAAAAAGTGTCTAACATCGCTTCAGGATTTACCATAATATATTACATACTGCCATGCACATGATAAATGCAGAGTAAATAAAAACTCATTTTTTCCCAGCTTCTCACCAATCCATTTTCTCTCCAGTCCCTTCTGAATTGTCAATGTTTAGAACATGAAAAATTAGAGCAACTGTGCAGTGTATGAGCTATAGATCTTAAAACATTTCATAAACTATACAGTGAATGGAATTTGAGAATCCAGTAATATTTCCTTTAAAAAACATTTTGTGAGATTTTTAGCGTTATTAGTATAAAATAGATTTTAAAATGTTAATCTGGTCAAACATAGTTACCTAAATCTCTGTGAAAATGCAATATTATGAATTTATTGAACTTTGTTTCAGTAAAAGATCTTACAAAGGTTAAGACCTCCTTTTTAAATATCAGAAAAAAATTAGACTATTCCGATGCTGGCTAGGATATGTACTTAATAAAACCTAAATTAATTTTGAAAAATTTTAGATACAAAGTTTGAAGATAAATCAGCTTTATAAAATTCTTAATAATTTAAGTTTAATGGACTATTAAATATTCAAGAATATTCAGCACTTTTCTTAGGTGAAGTTCCTCTAATATACACATTACGCTGAAAGCACTTGGAAATAAATTATGAAGAGTGCAGTTTAAAAAAGAATACTAACCAGTACTAAAAAAAAAAAAAAAAAAAAAAACTCCTCTACAGAGACCATAATGTGACAACAAACAAAAAACCCACTGAAATCAAACAGAAGCAACGTTGAAACATTGCTTTGCACATTTTTTTCTAATAGAACAATTTATCCTGATGATCGAAAGTATTGCTCTTTATCTTCTCCTACTGTCACATGGTTAGTTCTCATTACCTTATTAATGTCAAGTAAGAAGAATATTAATGCAATTTTTGAACTATGAATCAAAAAATTACTTTCTGTTAAAGGGTAGATCACCAAGTTTATGAAGATGTTAAATGATGCTATAGACATCAATGCAAAAAATATTGGCTATATGGTCATTTTCTATTTCTTTTTCATTATTTAAATCAACTTGATTTTTAAATTTGTAGAATAGCCCTCGAGATATTATAGTTCATATTTCATGACTGCTGGCAAAATTGGGAAAGCAACTGGCTTAAAAAATTGGCTGTTTGAAGTGGCCATCCTTTAGAGATCAAAAACTTCTCTCCGACAAGGGTTCACATTCAAAGAACTCCAGTTGTGACAGGGATGTGCTTATTCTGCCTGGTTTAGGTGGGGCATTTGGTCAAATAAACACCAACACAAAAACAAACACAAGCCAACCCTTCAGATAAGAAGCCATGGCTTTCTCACTGCATCTAGGAAGCCAGTGCATCTGTTTAAAAGGCTTAGCTGGCACTTACCCTTGAAAACATTTCAATAACCATAGAATATTTTTGACACATGCAAGTATCAATGCCAGTTCCTGTTTTTAGAATGCTGAATGTGCACCCTATTGGCTGGCCCAGGAGCTTGGAGAAGCTGTGTGCAAGTAGGTTAATGCTGTCCACAAGTGTCAGATTCTGGCTGCCCAGTCCTAGAAAAGTGAACTAGGAATGATTTAGATATGCCAGTTGACATTTACTCAGGTTTAATGTTTTACTATACTGCAATAATTAGAAAACTTAGAGGCATACAACTTTGCAGATAGAAGGCCCTTGGAGAGAATTTAGCTCACTCTACTTCTCATATTTAAACTGACTTTTTCAGTTTTGTTTTTGCATGATCTCTAGTGTATACCTGACCCAGTAAATTCTCTTCTTGAGTAAAGAAGAAAATAAGAATGAGGGAAGATAAATACCAGCACAGAATTAAATTTTTAACCTAACTCTCATATGAAATAGATTGCTAATACCCATCAAATACTTAAAACATAACTTTCTTAGAAAAATACTATCCTAGAGCCCCATTGGGCCATCTAATTATTACCATTTTGACATATCTTAGATTTTGAAGACTTAATTGTGGGGCATAAATTACCTGGTCAGTCAAAACCAACGTATCTTGGCACATGAGCACAAGACAAAGGTAAATGTCACATTTCAAATTGAAAAAGCTACCTACAAAGTATCCTCTGTGCACACCCATACACTTTCACTCAGCAGCTCTGGAATGTTCCAAAAGCCCCTATATCTTCATATTAAAGCAGAATTTCAGAATAGAAATGGCATAATTCCCAAAGTTAGAAAGAAATTGTCTTGGGTCCATCACTTTAAGTATGTCACTTTGTACAAATTTCTTAATCTATTTGAGTCATTTTCCTGATTCATAAAATATTAATAACACCTACCTCACTGAGTTATAAAAATGAAATAAGATGGCCCCTATCAGAATATGGCAAATCTTTTAATCATTCTTAATAATATTACCACTATCCTTAAAATATACTAATTCATTTTCTTTCAGTGTTTTCTCTGGATTGGAAATGTTGGGTAAGTATAGCTGTAATCAATGTGATCCCTCCCTGCAGCACCGGGCATTTCCATTGTTTGGGGAGATGTAGGACAAAACAGGGGCTACCACTTTGTAGCCAACCAAGAAAGCATTCAAAGCTTAACAAGCAATACCAAAATACAGAGAACATTCACATTATGTTTATTAAGTAGTGATTGTCAAATGAAGACAAATAATATTTACTGTGTGGTAGGCATTGGTCCGAGTGCTTTATCCAAATTAACTCAATCCACATGGCAACCCTGAGGATTTCATCCTGTTTTAACACATGAGGAAACAGGCAGAAGTACTTCAGTGAAGGTTCACAGCTAACAAGTTGTTGACCTTGGGGTCAGAATGTAGGCTGCCTGGCTTCCAGGGTCTACCCTCTGACACTATCAACCTCTTCATCAGAGGTGCCAATAATGGACCAGTGTTTTCTGTTCTAGAAGTTCCTTAGGGGCATAGAAAATGAAAATAATATGTACACAAGTGGTTTTATTTTTATATGTAATGATGATAGTTCCTGAAATAGCAATATTATTTGCAGAGCAGTTAAGGGACTTTGATCTGCAGCTCAGCCTCAGCATCTACTTCCTGCCCAGTCAAGCTGCTTCTCAGAAGGTGTAAAAAGGTTAGTGTGAGCACTAAATGAGATAAATGAGATAACTTGGCCCTGTACTTGTTATGATGCAATGGAACAATGCTTTCTTTAAAAACAATAAGAAATCAAAGAAAGCAAGTCAGAATAAAATTAGCTCCCCTCCATCAGAGAGGTATGGGAGAGTAACTAACATGGTCTAAGAGCTCCGTGCACCCTGTAATGATCACTGCACATAGATCTAAACTCTCACTAGTCTATGAAGAAGACGTGTATTTTCACAGTTTTATGGATAGAGAAAAATAAGTAGCATATTTGAGTTTTAAATTCCAATAGTAAGCCCAAATTTAGATTTGTTCTCTCTTTCACCCTTATTTTTCATAGTTAAAATTGATTCAATGCTTACAATGTGCAGTTATTCTATAATGGACCCTCACAACTCTATGAAGGAGCTTGTGCCATTACACATGCTCACTGTCTTTCCAAGGTCATATCCTGCCCACTCCACAATTGCCCTTCTGTGGGTTTCTCTGGTATGATTTCAATATCTTTCCAAAGTGTGTGCTGTGGAAAATAGCCCCACATTGAAGACACTAAGACAACATTATTATCAGCTGTCTAATAGGGTGGGGAGGTGGGATGAGAAGCTCCCACCACCCTCCTTAGTTCCTTCTCACCAGCATCCCTTCAGCTCTTTGTCATAAGGGCTATTATACCATGTCTTTGATCCTACTAAGAAGAAAAAACAGGGGAAGAGTGGTATCTCTTATGAGAACTGTACATCCATTCCAGAGAAAGTCTGATTATTTTTTAATACCGCTATTGAATGATTTCACTACTCAACAGAAGAAGAAGTGGAGAATTACTGTGCATTCAATCAGATAAAGAGCATAACTAATTTTATGTAAAGTCCAACTGGTATGTAAAAGGCTTAACAGCTATAAAAATTTTTAACTCAGGTGGTTCTGGACTTTATATAGTTTAGCCACTATAAAAACAATAAAAAATATGTTGTGTTCAGAGAAAATATAGATAGAATAAAACAATGAGCTAGTAAGCTAAACATATAATACCTCCCAACTGAAGGCATTTAAACCACTTACATTTTGTTCTTCTTCATTAAAATGCAAGTGATTCTTGGTTTTCATATCCATTCAGCAATGACTTTTATTAGTTTTATTTTTAATTTTTAAATTTTTTATAGATCTTTGTTTTCTTTATTTTTAAATTTTATTGTTGTTGTATTACATCCATCCCCTTTTTGCTCCCCTCTCTCCCTACCGACCCATTCCCCCCAAAGTTAATCCCACCTGTTGTCCATGTCCATGGTTCCTTTATACTAGGTTCTTGTTTAAACTGCTTCCCTTCCTTGCCTCTTCCTCCTCCCTCCCCCCTATATATAGTTATATATATAATTTTAATTCAATTACACAGCATTAAGCTAAGAGCCCAAGACCACCATCAAAAGTACAAGTATATCCAGATTCACACTTAGTCTTTACCTGCCTGGTCTCAATAAGGGAAAACTGACGGGACCCCAAGGAAGGGATAAACTGCCCATATCCCTTCAAGCCTTACTACTTTATATTGACTAGATAAAAAATGAAAGTTTGTATGATTCTTTACTCAGCATAGCCTGATATATTACTGCCTAATATCTTCTCCAAAATGATATCTAAGAGCTATTTCCATAAAATCATGAGAAAAATGTAATGTGAACAAAAATACCCAAGAAATGAATTTCAATTACCAAATACAGTCCTAGCCGGAACTGATTCCTTATTTATCCAGAATGAAACTTGCGAAAGAATCACTGTCATAATACATGGAATGTACGTCTGAATCATAAAATAACCCATCTTCCGTCTGAGGTGGAAGTAAACAGTCATAACAACATATTCACCTACAAATAAAATATGACAAAAATGTGTTATTGGTTCTGCAGCCAGTTACTCAATGGCTTCATACTCATATTTCAGGCTAACAAAAAGCATTCCAGGCAAAGAAATTATCTGTTGTACACAGCAAACAAACAAGGATAAATATGTTCTATGTAGTGACTAAGCAATTTAGGAAAGTAAGCTATAACTTTTTAAAAGTTCTTACAGTGCTTTTCATTTTAAAGGACAAATTATATGGAAAAAATTAGCCTTCATTTTCAGCTTCGTTTCAGAGAAAATTTAGATCTAATTTTAATCAAAAATCATTAAAAATGGATATATACACATATAAAGCTTGTTAAAAATGAAATATACATATATACATTATATATACACATATGCTGCCTTACTGCCTTAGTTTGAGGGAAGAGTTGTATTTATAAATATTATTTCTATGAAGAAAATAAAAAGATACATATATATCATAGAGTCATATATAACATCCTTAAATTCAAAAAGCTTATAAGAAAAAGCTATTAAGAAAAACAAGCATCAGGTTTCTGGTAGTTGTTAAATCTGAAAGGAATATATTAAGAGAGTTACTTAGGACTCAGTAGCCTCATCTCAGACTATAAAACCCAAGATTCAGGAGTCTCAAATCCCTCTAATTTTCAATCCAACTTGGAGGCTAAAAGTTGAATGTTTTCAAAAAATACTTTTTTTCTGGCAATATTGTATGTGTAAGAAATAGTTTTGGGACAAGCAATCATCAGCCAATTTTTCCCATTAAATATGACGAAAATTAAATCCCATATTCTTTTCCAGTCACATTTCAAAAGCAAATGTAGACCAAGAATTATCAATGATAGCTTTAACATGTACTCTTGATGTACTTTGTAACTAAGCTTTATATTTTGCCTTTACTTTTATAAAGCAAGATAAGAAAAAGATTTTGGGAAAGCACCACAAAAAGAAGAAAATCTAGTGTCCAAAAATCAGTGATCAGGCTTCTTGTCAGAATTCTGTTGAAAATAATTTTTTAAATGTATTTATTTTAAAAGATTTTATTTATTATTTTTAGAGAGAGGGGAAGGGAGACAGGCAGAAAGGGAAAGGGACATCAATATATAGTTGCCTTTCACCTGTCTCTAGCTACAGATCTGACTGAAGAACCTGGCCTGCAACCTGGTTACATGTTCTGGCTGGGAATTGAACCAGTAACCTTTCGGTTTGCAGGCCGGTGCCTTATCCACTGTGCCACCAGCCAGGGCCGAAAATAATTTTAATACAATTGTCACTGACTTTTGCTTTTGAAGAAGAAGACCAACTCGCATCTAAGAAGCTCAGAGTTTATTTCAAACTAAGATTGTAAGTATAAATTTAAAATTCTGAACTGTGATTGATGCATCTACTCTATTTCTGAGATCTTTCTGTTGCCCCGTGAAAACACTAGACCTTTCCGTGTAAAAGGTAGGACAAAACCTCATTGCTAATGCTAAGTAACATGTTCACTTTAATCTGGAAACATCTCACCCGTAATGGATTTGATGGTTTCGCTTGACACGGTTTGCCCAATCAAGTCATATTGAACTAAGCTGGAGGACTCCTTTGGAACTTCCACGGATTTCTCAGGACCTTTGGTCCAGGTATAGATCATCTCACTCTTCGGGTAAGCATCTAAATAAGAGCACAGAATGTGCTTACAGTCAGTATTCTTTTTTCATCAGCACCAATTGATGAACAACACTTAAGAATATTACACTTGTTCAAGAAAAATGGAATAAATGAAAACAAGAATCAGTATGATTTATTTCAACATATTTAAGATTTACAACCCTATGGAGTATTTGAAAGCCACAAAATTGGAGGAGAAACTAAAGCAGCTAAAATGTTATACCTGCATCAATGCACACAGATATGTTTCCATGTTAACAAGCAGTTGAAAAGTAGAAGTAATACTCCCCCCTCCCCCCAAAAAAGAAGTCAAACAGCTACTTCTTTCCATTTCAACTCACTTCCAGTGCTTGAACATTAACTTCTTCCATCCTAACTCAGTTCTGCCAGTTAGAAATATGCTGCCTAAAACAACACAGCAGCAACAACAACAGCAAAAAGAAGTCCTACCATTGGGAGAGCTGTGAGCGAGTACCTATTCCAGACTCTGCTTTGGGGCAATAGCGTACTATTTGGGAACTGAGCTACAGTGACAACGGACTATGCTGTTTGTAAAGCTCTCCAGGGAATATAATTACACAGCCAGATCCACTACCTTTGAACCCTTACCATTGGGACATTTTCCCTTGTATCTTCAGCAAGTCCCTCCCAGCAGCAATTTAAACCCATTTTCTATTATTCAGTGTTCCATGCAGAGGGAGACCAGCTGCTTGCTTACCAGTTTATCCAGAACAGATAGCTGGGCTCACACCCAAGTAAGTTCAAAAGAATGAAGATAAGTTTTGTACTACCCTCCACAAGCCTTCCTAAAATGGCTAGAGCATAGTAGATACTCAGTAGAATTAGTTAATTCTACAAAAGGAGTTGATACTTATGGAGACTATTTTTACATATGACTTATGTAAAAAAAAAACAAAGTATGAGGCTTGTGTTGTAATTTAGCAGTATATAGTTATGAATGGACATTGATCTCCTGAATTATATTCATGCTTAATCATACATATAAAGTCCCCAAATACTATGTTCCTGCCCATGATATTTTAAATCAGGTCACCTTCTCTGGGTGAACCTAGCTTGTGAGAATAATTTTTTTCTTTTTATTCTTCTTTCTCTTTTTAAAGATTTTATTTATTTTTAGAGAGAGGGGAAGGGAGGGAGAAAGAGGAGAGAAACATCAATCTGCGGTTGCTTCTCATGTGCCCTGAACTGGGAACCTGGCCTGCAACCCAACCAAGAATCAAACTGGGGACTCTTTGGTTCTCAGGTCAGCTCTCAATCCACTGAGCCACATCAGCCAAGACTAGAATAACCTTTTTCTTAATGATTCAATATTTGAGATTGGAGGTGGGGGGTGGATGAAATGGATAAAGGGGATCAAAGATGAACCCTTTTTAAAATTCTCAATTCCTAAACACCAGCTTCCAAGGAGTAATTTCTTTATATTGTGCATGCCCTTATTGAGTACTATTTTCAAGTCACTCTGAAAAATGCTTTCTATGAGAACTTGGGAGTGGGGAGGGCAGAAGGAAGAGGAATAGGAAGCAAAGATAAAACCCTAGGTAGAAACTATCTGGGTGAAATCTAAATGATGATAGCACAAATGGCTTTTAATTTTGGCCCCAGAGAGATCATCTTTCTCTCTATGTATTTTCCTTTTTTATCTTCACTCAGTAAGTCACTGGTTAGGGTGCAAGTGACTACCTTTAGCTACAGGTTAGTCCATGAATATTGTGCTTACCAGAGGTTATAAAAAGAATGGTGACTGCTAATTCTCATTAAGTTAAGCAATGGGCAATGGTAACATCAGGCAAGTTTCACAATCAGTGCAACTCAGAATCGAAAGCAATAGTAAAAACCAGCATCTATTTTTGGTAGATCCTGATTAGATTTGAGGCAGACGTTAGAAGAGGCAATCAAATTTGGCTGCCATCTCAAAGAAGGATGCTTAGGGGGAAGGAATTCCATGTTCTGTCTTACAAATGCACTTCATTTGTAAGCTTGGCTTCAGCCCCACAATACACTCCAAATCCATCTGTCTCAGCTTCACCCCCAGTGCTGTCCATGTCTCAGCCACCACCATCTTTGTCTTAAAACAATAGCCTCCAACTCTTCTCAGCTTCTGCACTAGCCTCTCTACAATGCATTTTCCATAGAAAAGCTGGTGTGAAATTGTGAGATGTCAAGGAATGCCACATCCTTTAGTCAAACCTTCTGAAGGCACTATGTTATCTGGCTCTGTCTACAAATCAGGCCAAATGTATACTAAGCTTTTGTCATACTTCAGCCACTTTGAAACAATGCTGCTTATATTATTCTAACCTATGTCATGTCAAGAAGCTCTGAATCTTCTTTGGCATTTTTTTTTTAAGTCTGCTATAAAGGACTCTGCTTGTGACAGAATAAAACAAAACAAAATTATTTATACTTGCTATGTTACACCATCGACCAAGGAATTTAGATTTCCATAAATCCCATTGCTGATGATTAACCTCTTATTTATGAGTCAGTTAGTCTATGTAGGCTATCTATAGAAATAAGTTTTTGTTTGAGGGGAGGAAGGGGGTTGTTTTTACTTCTACATTTAAATATATTAGATAACAGTCTCTTAAAAGTCAAATTGTGGACAGTTGTTGTCCTGCACAAAAATTTAAATGTTGGACTATTAAAAAATCATGCAAATATATAATTATCAGCTTAAATTGGATAATCATTCATTCTAACAACATTTTAATTATAACTTACAACTCCCAAATTTCAAAGGGCATGCATGGCCATCCATGGGGAAATCCACCAATCTCATGGGACACTCCGCACTTATGGTGAGTCTATAATGGAAAAATAGAACTGGAATCAATTTTTTTCTCTAAAATTAGATTACATATCCCTAAAATGAAGGAAGAAGAAAAGGAAGGCAGAGAGTCAGGCAGGTAGGAAAGGAGAGAGGGGGAGAAAAAAAGGATAAAAAGGGAAAAGGAAAAAAATGACTACCTCATTGTGTATAAAATAGTGCCATTTCTCATAATTCTAAAAAGCTTATTTGGGGCTGTCATATTATGTGAGACAGACTTCTTCCCATTCCTGAAGAAAGTGTCGGGGGTCCATACTTTTGTTACCATCATATTATTCAATCTCAAAATTTCAATGGGGCCGTCATATTTTAGTCTTTTGTCAATCCATGTCTGTCTGAAGAACACATCCATTGTGTATTCCTAGGGAAATTATTCATGACATACTCAAATCACAGATGATTACACACAAATATGCAAAAAATGCATTAAATTCTAGCCTCATTCCCACTCATAAAAAAGAGTACCCAATAACAACTAAATTAATAGAAGCAGAAATTTCCTTAAATCAATGGACCAAAAGTATTTTCACAATTAAAGCATATTATATCCATCTTGATAACCTAATCTACATTTATTAGATAAATCCTATACATATTAACCATTCAAAAAGAATAACTATAATTGAATAAAACTGCCAGCACCAGGTACAGTTGTACTTTACTTTAGACCAGGTAACAAAATTAGTTAATATGTAACAAATATCATTGCATAATGAATCATAAAACTGTAAGCATCTCTTTAAGACAAAGTAAAATATGTAAAAAAGAAAGTTTAAGTTCATAACATTTGTTACAATTAGTCTGGGAGCCCAGAGTTAAGAGAAAAATATAAAGGCTATTTGACCTTGAAACAAAATATATTTAACATTATCACAAATGAATGAATAAATTTATCCTGACTAGTGCTTGGTGTTCTAAATTCTTTAACCATGAACCAAAAGAGAGAATAGGTAGATGGGGGTGAGAATGAGCAATTGAGCTCACATAGACCACTAAATGCAATAAGTACTACAATATGTTTCATACCAAAACTAGCTACAATCCCTACTTCTATTATCTCAATAATTTTCTAAGGAAAAAAACTACCCACAAGGTTGTGTCACGAAGACCAGTAACAAAAATGTTCTTTTCTTTGTTGAGAATGACATCAAACAAAAAAATTTCCAATGTTGTAGCTAAAATGCAGATTCAGTGCCTTCTTAGAAACTTCTGAGCCTAATTCGGCTGTTCTTTGATTTTCTAGCTTGAACTCTGCGTGACTGACAGCAAAATACATACTAATTGCCTTCTTTGCTGCTTGTTTTCTTTAAACCTCAAAAAGTACATTAAATTTTCCAATGACCTACCATTTCAACATCAGAAACAGGTCCAAAGCTGGTGACGTATATGTCAGTTTTTACTTCTGTAACAGGACCTAAGTAAATAAGTGTGAAAAAATAATTACCAATTTTATAGGTAACATGGATTTTGATAATTAAAGAGTAAATACAGGTATGATATTTCATATTTTATAAGCATCTTACATTTTCAGTGAGATAATGTGTCTCTACAAAAAAAAAAAAAAAAAAAAAAAAGGTAGCCAAAAGAACAACAAAACCAGAAAGCTGTGTGTACTTATAGGTAAACAAAACAAAATAACCAATTACTTACCAGGAACTTGTGTCTTCAAAGATACATCACCCCCAGGCACTGTCAAGACAGGCAGTGCTTAGAACAAAAACTTTAGCCTTTGTGATTTTTTTCTAGTCCATCATCTGATTGGCCTTTTATTAAAGAAGTGAGCTTTTAAAAAGAGGAAACTAGCCAGAAAGGTAAGGAGAAAAAAACTTAATGGCTGTAAGAAATGCATCTTTGGACAGTTGAGAATACTGGGTACAAAAACGACTCATGTCACCTTTAACAATAGACAAGGCATCCACTGGTGATTGGGATCAGAGAAGAGCTCTCCTATGAATCAGATCTATTCATGCTCTGCCACTTAAAAGCTGGGTGATCTTGGGCAAGTTATTTAACCCTTCAATAGCAGCAACCATACTTATCCACACAGCAAAACTGTGGATAGGAATCAAATGAAATTGCTCATAGGAGACTGAACAGAGTCTTTCATGGAAGTACTTATTAAGTAGTAGCTTCTCTTTACTTGTGATATGGTTGCTACCAAGATTCTTTCCTAAGCCTAAATAAGACTGGTACAGGAACAAATATATAGGTATGTTTGGTATCATGATTTTAGACAGATTTTAGACAAAAGAAAATCTCCACAATCTAGATGTGGCATGATGTTTAAAGTCAGGAATTCTGGAGTTCAAATTTGGCACTAACACCTTTTAATTGTTTGATTTTGGCTGAGTCATGTATTCTCCTAGATAAAGAATTAAATGAGCCTTAACTGAAATAATATATGTAAATCCATTATCCCAGTCTTTTGGACATAATGTGCTCAATAATGATAGTAATTATTAGTACATATAATACAGCTTTTTATTACTAATAGATAAAAATTTTTGCCCTCTTGAATACCATTTTCTTAAGTGATAGCTTACAATACTATATGACCAGGGGCTGGATATAGATACTCCATATAGGAAAAAAAAATAATATCTGCTATCAAGATGGACTATTCCTCTTGGATACTATTTGGGCAAGTGGATTTATGCCAAAAAAAAAAAAAAAAAAAGATATTAGTATAGCATAATGCCCTAGATATAAAGTTGCCCTCATGAAAATAAGTCAGAATATTTCTCCTTCTTTAGGATGAAGACTGAGCTACAGAAAGAACTGTACTTTGAAGGAGAATAAGAAAATTCTTTTTTGCATAAGTATCCTAAGAAAAATACATCACTTGGAAGTTAAGTCAGAAAAAATAAAAGCATAAATCAGGCTGATCTGTCATGAGTTTTCATTTTTTTTTTTAATAACATCTTTGGAAAACAGAGAAAGTATAAGAAGTTAATTGAATTTTTATTGAATGAGCAATTTGAAACAACAAAAATATAGTAAAAATATCTGATGAAGGCCAAGCTGTTCCAGGCACAGATAAATGATCTAATCAGGTAATGTGTGTTGAACCTTAGAAGATGGAGATTTTACTCAAAGTGGCTCAAGAATAATCACTCTGCTAGCTTCTTAAGGACAATTACTCAAGTATTAAATGCACTGTTTCACACTCTGTGTCAGGATCTGAAGAGATAAGCTATTTAGAACAATTAAAATTATGTCCAGACAACTGGACTGTAAGGCAAAATTCTTGAAAAATCAAAAGTTACTTTGAAGATCTATTTAGGGCAAGGGTTCTCAAACTCTGCTGGATCAGAATCACCTGAAAGCCTTTTGAAAGCACAGATTGCTGACCCCACCCCAGATTTGCTAATTAAATAGATCTAAGATGGGTCCATTTTCATATGTAATGGGTTCCTAGGTGATGATGTTCATTTTATTCTAATTTACAGATGGTGTGCTTTTGTTTCTTAGCATAGTACTTACCACACTTGGTCCTGTAAAATATGAATAGCATAGGTGTTGTATGGGAGTGGGGAAAGTATAGAAGAGGGAAGAAGTAAGCCAATGATATTTTGCCTTACAAATTTATTTCAAGGTGTGTGAATTTATACATTCTTCTTATGGTATAATGATTCCATAATAGTAATGGGTATTTTCAAAGATTACATTATATACTACTTTTTCAACGACTCTTGAAAAAGGCTCTGTGTGTCAAAATGTCAATCTTGGTATTTGTGACATGTTTTAGTATTTGCTTTACATGACCTTCAAAATCTTTGAGATTGAGTGACATCCTAAAAACATGATTGGTAAAGAGATTTCATTCAGATGCTCATTCAGTAAGCATTTATTGACTGAGCATTTGCACGCAGCCAGCCAGGTTCCATGCTAGGCCCTGGTACTAATAGTGGTCAAGGAGACTCCCTGCTTCATGGCCTACATGTTATTGGAGGAATCAGAGTATAATAAAGAAATAAATTAAATGGAAGAATGCTGTCATTCAAAAGGGGAACAAAATAGTCTGGTAATGGTGTGAGACTGGGAAAGCCACTTGATTTTTTTAGCCACACTTTCAAGCAGTGATTTTTAAACTGAGACCTGGAGGATAAGCATAAACCACCAAAATAGCTGAAATAATTACATTCCAGGCACTCTGGAACTTCAGGGGGAAACCTCAGAGGCAGAAAAATGCCTCAATGTGTTTAAGGACTAGGAAAGGGCCAATGGAGTAGGAACAAAGCAAGTGAAAAAAGAATGAAAAGAAATGAAAGCCACATAGAACAAAAACTTAAAGTGTGTGGACAGACTTACCCCTGAGCCCATATTCTGAAAGTGACATCTTTTAAGCACCATGTTTCTAATATGTTATAGTAACAGTTATTAAAACTACATGGGAAAAAAACCTGGTAGAAATCATAGTAATAGATGGGAGACATGTAAAGAGATTATTATGGGCAGAATTACCGCCTTCCCAAATTTACGTATTGAAATCCTAACCCCCAGTACCTCAGAATGTAACCATATTTGGAGTTAGGGTTTTTAAAAAGGGCATTAAATTAAAATGAGGTCACTAGGGTGGGCTCTAATCTAATGTAGCTTGCATCCTTATAGGAAGAGGAAATAAGGACACAAGAACGTGCAGACCATGTGAAGACAGAGAAAAGGTGCCATCTATAAGCAAAAGACAGAGGACTTACAAGAAACCAAACCTGCTGACACCTTGATCTTGGTCATCTAGCCTCCAGAATTGTGAAAAATTTAACTTGCTGTTGTTTAAGCTACCAATCTGTGGTTCTTTGTTATGTAGGCATGAGCAGATGAATACAGAAGTTAATCATTTTTCCTGTGTTGTTTCCCCAAGTTTTCTATCTCTTATATTTAGCACAACTCTGCCTCTGCATATAAGTTGCAATGAGGAGCTTGATTTGTATCCCTTAATCATCAAGGGTTTGAAGAAAATTATATGATCTGATTATGCTTTTTACAAAATCATTGTCATAGTTATATGGACTTCAAGGAGGCAAGAATATGAGAAAGGCTTTTATAAAGGGCTGTCATACAGGCTCAGTTGAGAACTATTGGTGACCTGGACTAGGGATGTGGCAGAGGAGATGGAGAATAGAGAGATCAAGGGTCACATTACATATGGAACTGCTCACAGTGAACAGGTTTTGTTCAAAGAGCAATAAACAGAGATACAGTAATTCTGTTTATTGAAGGCCTACTATTTATCAGGCAAGATACTAGGTTTTTTCCATATGGTATTTCAATTTAATCCTCTCAACACCAAAGGTGATATTATGATGAGAATTTCATGGATATAGAAACTAAGCTAAAAGAGGTTAAATATTCTATGCAGAGTCAAAATTATAACCACTTGTATTGATCTCCAAAGTATGCTTTAGCTTTTCTACACTGATTATATTATTAAATAATATATCAGTTATATCTAATATATAACATGCCATTCCTACATTTCCTGTTTTGTTCATGAGTAGTTTCTGAACTGTTTTTGCAACTCTTTCTATGTCTTCACTCTTATTACTATCATAGCCCACTTGAGTCTGTTTTTCTCCCGTTAACAGCAAAGACAAAATTTTAATCCTCTTTGAAGTCCCCAATTGTCATAGTACTTGCACATACGAGGTGGTGAATAGCTACATGTTTGATTGTGTTCCTTATACCATTATAGAAGTGATTTCAAACCTTCCCCAAAAGAAAAAATTACTGAGATTCATTTGTTACATCCACTAAGCTAAAAATATTTTCCAATAAAAGCAGAAAATGCATCTTATTTATACTTGTATCCACTCCCAGAAATAATCCCAGGCCTTAAATGTAATAGGTTTCCAATAAATCAGTTCTCAATAAATAATGGTTGCTATGCAATTAAGAATAATTCTTAGAGATGCTTCCTCTAACACTACTGTTTAGGATGTTCAGATCAACCTTACTAAGAACATAATTACATAGAGACCAGATCATTTTGAGCTTGGAAGGACAAGCTTAGGATAAATGCATATAAAACTACATTCTGATAATTTTATATGCATTTGTATAACATCAGAGATATGCTATAGTTTAAAAATTCTACCTCTTTGGTAATAGGAAAAAAATTATTTTAATCCCAAAATATGATGGGCAGTTTGTCAGGCCAAGTGACCTTTAGCAGTCTTTGAAAGAGCCCGAACTACCAAGATCAAATTCAGGGAAATATTCTCATTTTATTAGTGGACCTAACTTGTTTGGAAAGTAGGAAGGATGTTAACAGTGTATCAGATAATTATCCACTGTTAACTACTTTAGCTATATAGATCTGGTCAAAGAAATGTCTCTATTTAATTTCTTTTCCATGACAGTGTCCAACTTGCTGTCATGCCTGGAAAAAGACTGAAGCTCTTGGGCTAATACTAAAATTAGTCAGTGTCTGTTCTCCACATTGACTCCCCAGGTAAGTACCTGAGGAGACATTACTAAGTTTCCAGTACTCTATATCCATGGAGCCAGCTTCCTCTCACAAACCACTATCGATGTATCTCCAAAAACACAAGAAGCTTCAAGTGTTTAAGAATTATAGCAACAACAACAAGGAATCCTGAGTGAGATTGTTTTTAAAAATCTCTAATTTCGTTTGTCATTTAGAAAATATAGAAATACTAGCCTTCATGCATATTAAACAAATAACAGATATTTGAAAGAGAAAGCAGAAAACTATAGAGTTTTAATTAGATTACATTAAAGAGTAATGTTTCCTATATCTTGTGATACTTCTAGCAGTCTAGTTCAACTTTTTAAATAAAGAAGTTAAATAAACATATAAAACCTTTTTAAATAAAACAGTAAATTACAGGCAAAAGATGAAATGCAATTCACAGAAGGAAAATTCTTGTAGGTAATAAAGATTTGAAAAGCTGTTCAACCACATTGGAAATCAGAAAAATTGCTATCATTTCAAAATAAAATACCATTTCAAGAATTCTATGGAATATATATATATATATATATATATATATATATATATATATATAATTTATATATAGATGATATAGATGTGGATATACATATGGATATGGATATGGATGAAGGATTAGGATTTGTGGATCCTGCATCTCACATTCACTGTAAATGGGAGTTCGAATTTGTAAAATTATCACAGAAAACAGTTTGGCATGATCTCATCAAGTTGACTCCCACTTACACTAAGATCCAGAAAAATCCATTCCTGGATATATATGCAAAAGAAACTCTTGCACATTTAAAGCAGAAAATTTGGGCCAGAACAGTCACAGCACTACAATCTTGGAAACAAGCAAAATGCCTGCTGCCAACAGAGCAAATGAATAAACTGGCTCCTATGCGATGGGAATATCGTACAGCAGGCAAAATGAATGATCTATGGCAGGCACTATGCCACAGGAAGAATAAATCTTAGCAATGCACAGTTGAGTGGATAAAGCATCAAAGAATTACATGTCATATTCAGAACAACTAAAAATTTTAAATTTAAATGTATTTTTAAAAACTAAACTTGAGCTGAAATAGTATTTATAGAAGAGCTCTGAATAAATTTGAAAAGGACTCAGGATGGTGGTTACTTTAGGTGGGTAAATTGGGAAAATAGGATGAGGGAAACCACAGACCAGAATAAAAGTTGTTTCCAAAGTTGTGCTGTTTGATGATTTAACTGATATGTTTATTATATAATGAGACATGGAGAAATAGATGGATGAGTGAATAAAATAAGGTTATGTTAGGCCAATAATGAGAGTGGGTCATGAACTAATGATTATTAATCCAAAATGCAAGTTAGTGCATGAAAGTCTTTTTAAAGCAAATGTAAAATGCCTAGAGAATGATTTTTTTTTTAATGTGAAGCCAATGTATTTTTTTCATCGAAAAGAAAACTAACCCAGTGAAGTGTTATCTAAATATCCACCAAGTTACTAATAGCTCTTAATTAGATTTTACAGTGTCTATTTCAGGAAATGTCAAAATCCTTTCACTAAAGAAAATGCAAATCTATGATAGCACCAGTATATCGTTTTTGCTAACCTGAGGACATAAGAAAGTAAATTTGTGTTCTGGGTACTCTAATCTCTTCTTTCTCAAGGGCATCATTCTTTCAGTTATCCCTTTCCTCCACTTAATATTAAATTATTCTTTGACATGTTAATATACACAAACATATCACAATATTTCTAATGTTAATAAAAAGACAACCTTCCCTCTTTCTGTTCACTTTCAATTGTAAACTTCTGGAAAAACAAAAACAAAAACTCAAATCAAAAAACTATACACATTGCCTCTGATTCTTCCCTTTGTGTTTACTCTATCATCCAATGTAATCTGGTTTTCATGCTCAGAATCCACTAAAAAAAGTATTGGTGTCAGTATCATTAGTTTTTTCCTATCAACACTATTTTCCCCACAAGCTTCCAAAAATATTTCACCCATTAAAAAAATGTTTGATTTTATTTTCCCTTCCATTTACCATCCAAATTTTTTCCCACCAACCCCCCAGTCTCTTCCATGAGCCACAACTAACCCCTCATGTGATAGCTGTCCCTCTGAACTCAAGTAATCTTCCTCCCACCACTTCACCACACTTCGTAAACTATAACTCTTTCCCTGCGTCCACAAGTAAAATCATGTTTAATTCAAAATAAGGTGCCATATTTACTGTGGTATTTTTGAATTTCTTAACCATGTAAAGACCATGCTACTATTAAAAAAAAATTTTTTTAATATATTCTCTTGATTTTTGCTATTACAGTTCTTCCAATCCATCCCATTTCTTTGTTCTCCTGTACAAATAAATGCTCAGGCAACAAACTTCCATTCTTTCCTGAACCCACCCAGAATTCACACCCAACACACCACCACAGCAGCTCTTGCCTGTATCACTAAACTTACAGATGTTGCTAAATCTAGTGGTCAATTCTATGTTCTTCTTTCTTAATCTGTTAGAAGCATGAGAAACAATTGATCAAGTTTGACTTCTTCATGACAAAAAATTTTAGCAGTCAGTATACACCCTCTTTGAGGCTTTCTTCCTACCTCAAAGACCACTCCTTTTTAGTTTTCTTGGGACAGGGGTTCCTCCTTGTTTCCCACTTCTTAACATTGAAGATGTCAGAGCTCAAATATCTGTATCTCCTTTCTATCACCCCTCGTTCCTTTATAATCCCTTTAGTTTTATAGTTTTAAATTCCATTTATATTGATATCCCCATTATCCCTGCATTCCAGGGCTGATCTCTACTTGATATCTAACAGGGATCTCAAAATCACCAGACCCACATACAAATTATTCATCCACACCCTAGTCTTCTTCTGCCACAGTCTTGGCAACTTCATTTTTCTAGGTTTTCAAGTCAAAAACTTTGGAGTCAGATTTGACACCTCCCTTTTTCTCACATCCCACATTCTAGTTGACATCAGTTGACTAGAACTTTAAAATATAACCAGAAACCAACCATTTCTTACAACCTTACAAACTCCTCTGCCATCCACTTGGTTAAAATGTCCATCACCTTTTGCTTAGTTTATTGTGAAAGCTTCACCACATCTGCCCTTGGCCCTGGCTGTCTGTTCTAAACACAGCAACCAAGGTGAACCTGTGAAAATTAGCCCTGGGTCTTTCCCCTGCTGAAATCCCTCCAACCACTGACATAATGGAGTCAAAGCAAAGTCCTCACCAGTCTGCAAAGCTTTACACAACCTCATCATTACATTGCACTGATCCTTTCCCACTCTTGAGCCCTGCAGAATTTCACTGCATCAGCGCTAACTTTCACACTCAGCATGACTGCACCTAGAGTATCTTCTAACCAATAAAACTACACCCAAATCTGGCTATGTCCTTACCTACTTAGAGTCATTCTTCAAATATCACCTTCTCATTTAAGTTTTCTCTAACTGCCCTATAGAACTGCAGCCCTTCCTCTGCTTTATATTACTCTAGTATTTGTGAACATCTGACATACTCTACATTTTACTTCTGTTTCTTAGTTTCTAGAACACCAGCTCATGAGAGCAGGAAATTGCATCTCCTTTGTTCACTAATGTGTCCCCAGTGCCATTCTAGAACAATGCCTAGTACATATTATAAGATTAATGAACCTTTGATGAAAACTTAATGAAATGAAATATCTCTATGCAGCCAGGCCTAAGCTTACTTAATACCAAAGAATTTCAGAGGTGTATCATATATCCTTCTTAAAATATTCCATTCTCTTGAATTCCGTAACTTCATATTCCCCTAGTGCCTATAACTTCTTCCACTCTTTCAATCTCCTTTAATAATTCTACATACATTTTCTACCTTTCCTTAACAATTAATATTCCTCAAGGCTTGGTCCTGGGCTTTTTTCTCTGTCGTTTTCCATATTCTCGTTGAGATATCCATTTTCACAGCACTATATGCTGATGTCTATCTTGTGTATATCCAGACAAAATTCTCCTCTGATATCCAGACCGCTAATACAACCACTAGGATTTTACACATATATCCTAAACTTAACATGTACAAACATAATTCTCAATTTTACCTCCATACTTACTGTTCCTCCTGTTAGTCCTGTCTAGGTTTAATAACACCAATCTCTGCAGGAGTTATTTTTAATTTCTCTCCTTCCTTTACCACCCATATGCAATCCATACCAATCCTTAGTATTCCTCCAAAATACATCTCACTTTTATCCACTCATGCCACATTTACTACATCTACCACCTTATTCCAAGCCGCCGTTAACTTGATGGAGTAAACCAAAAAAAGAGCTTCATTTGTCTTCTTGCTTCCAATAATCCCTCACCTCTTTTTCTTTCTTTATTTGGTAGCCAGAAGGGTCACATTGAAATCTAAGTCATAGAATGTCATTCCCTCCACCTAAAAAACCCCAGTGGCTTCCAAGCTTTCTGAAGAAATAATCTAAGCTCCTTTAGGATCCTCAAAGGTCTTACCTGCTCTGGGCCTTTGCTTACCTCCCCAAGCTACTCCTGTGAGATCCTTCCTCTTGCTTTCTGGCTAAAAAAAAAAAAACTGAACTACCTCCTCAATCTAAATCACACTGATCTATTAGCTACCTGAGGATCTTTATACATTTTGTTTTGTTTTGTTTTGTATATGAGAACAACTTTGCTTATCCTTTTCATGTCTGGCACCTTTAGGTCTCAAACTTAAAAGACTTCCTTGACTATGGCGTCTGAAAGGGATCCCTCACCCTATTTATTCTCTATTTTAACATGCTGAATTGTCCCATAGCATCATATTTACTTGTCATTCGTTTCTTTATTTTTAGCCCTCTACATCGCTTAGCTGTTAATTTCACCAAGGCTTGTGTGATTCAAAATTATATCTTCACAAACTAACATTGTTTATGATACATAGTAGTCTCTCAATATCTATTGGTAAAGGAATGAATGAATGAATGAATATGACAAATCAGAAGAGAATGAAGCTGTATTTTTTTGTTGCCCTGTGGATATGGGTTATACATTATTTAAATACATTGTAAGGTTATCCTCATTTGTGTAGAAAAATTATTGCAAATTTACCTAAGTGTATACACTTCTCCATGATGGCTTCCCCATTTTAACATGTTATTAAAGCTTTAAATAAAAGTTCCCACTTTGCTCCTTTGGGGGAAAATATAGTTTTGTTTCTTTTAATGACCTACTTATTTAGTAACAAGAAAAACTGTTAATGAATATTTGACTCTTTCCACAGAAAGGATGTAAGAAACCCTTTAGAAGTGGATGTAGCAATACATCAGCAACCTAAGGTTTTAAGGGATGAGGTAGGTGTTGAGTTGTGGTTTTATCTTTTACTAGTTCAAAGGTTTCTGGGCAATTCATTGGAACTTTTCTTTGCCTCCTTTCTAACAGAAAGGATGCCTGCCCTGCTTATTTCTTTGTTTTGTTGTAGTAATCTTATTAGATACCCTATGTGACAATGTCTTCAAAACTATAGAAGACTCGAGGGTGAAATCCTGCTCTGCTAGTGAGCAACCTTGCAAAATGGACCCCAATGCACCACTCCTGTTGCAGAGCGGTTGTGAAAGATGATCTAAGGCAATCATCTATCACCGAAGCGTGTGCCAAGTCAGGTGCAGTGGAAGACTGAGAATAACAAAATGTTGTGTAATCCTTCAGTAAATGGCAAATGGGTAAGGACTGGCTTACTGAACTATTTCCTGGTGGTCAGCACCCTAGCCATGCTTCTTTCAGAAGGCGCGTAATTGTTGAAAGTGGGTAAAGGTACGGTTGGGGGCAGGGAGTTACTTTGCTAGCTCATTTGTGCAAGGGTTGACTTGTGTGCACTTCTAAGCACAGGGGAGCGACTTCAGGATGCTAGCAGACCGATCTGTCAGAGGCTGAAAGGACTTCGCCCCTTCAGAAGTCCCAATCTAGCTTTTCACACCATGCCGCCTTCCGTCTCTTCTCACCTTTTCCCCTTTTTTTCTCCAATTGGAGAATGTGGGAAACAAGGGAGAGGAGATCCTGGAGGGATGAAAAGGAGAGAACGGTTTCAGTTCCTTTTAGTTCCCCCATTGCAAGCTGTGCTGCTGAGTTAAAAATATGTAATTTAGTTTCTAAATCTATTTCAACCCCTGCCTGGCCTACTGAGCAATCACAAACTATCCAATTTCAATTCAGATCTTTGCTTTTGGCTTTACTTTAAATGGAACACAGCTAAATTGTATAAACAGATATAAAGTAAATGCTCCACAAAGGGTGAAAGTGGGATTAAAGGAACCAGGAAGTAAATCTGTATTTATAGCACACTGGTCAAAACCTGAATTGTTTTCATTTTATTTTTAAAATGCCAAGCTTTCTGCAAAGTATAAAATGTCAAAGAAGGGGTCAAACTTGTGGCACCCAAGCATCCATGCTAAGAATAAATTTTCTATTATTTTCAGGAAATTATATTTCATTTCCAACACCCTGTAAACAGATTACACATTTTTCTGCAGGTGAGAATTACTATGTCTTTGTCACATTTGGAACACTATGCATTTACAGAGAATGACCCACTTCTAAAATCTGAATCACACTTACCACAAATATTAATGAGCAGTGCCAAACACCTGTGCTATAGTGAAAGTTGACTAATTAATCAACTGCTAAGACTTGAAGAAAGGTGAATTCAACTCCTTCCCCTAAAGGTATAAAAAGTAGGTCCAGGTGGGTAAAGCAGATCACTTAGCAGTGACATTTAAGATGACTAATAATGCCTTTGAGACATTTCAGCAGTACCTAACCAAAATCCAGTAATGGCTTACACAGATTGATTTCACTCATTTTCTCATCTATAATATGAAGAAAGAGGACGGTTGATAACAGGGATTCATCTACAGCTGACCCCTTCTTCTCCCTTTTGAATTATAATTTGCATCACAACCAACTGGGCAGATTTTATTTTAGCTCTTAACATTTAATAATAAAGCTATATACTTGCAACAATAAATTTTCACCTTTATTTATGTTCAGGTCCATCAATTATTTAATGAATATGAAAACAACCTGTGATTTGATACTCCTGTCATTTTTTCCTTTACTTGAAAGGTCAAGTTTAAAATCTTTATGAACAGATAAATCCTCTTTTATTGACATGCTATAGATATAAATGATATCACAGTATGTGAAACATTCTCCACAAAGTTATTTTTTACCTAAAGTGATCATTTTACTAGTCACTTATGAAAGAAAGATTGTGCATTGACAATTGAGTCACTTTTGTAAGAAAGCCTCTTTCCAGATTTGAATATAGGCAATGGCAGAGCATCCTAACCCTAGAGAGGCAGTGTGGAAAGAACCAGGAGAATCCTTCATCCTTTATCACTGACAACACACAAGGACTAAATTAATACCTCCAATGGCTCCCCATATCTTCTCAACAAAATCCAGAAAAGAATGGTTTATATCAGAAGACATGGCCTGATTTATTATTCATAAGCTGTGGATAAATCTCTTTCCCTTTCTAATCCTCAGTGTCTTTGTTGAAAGAAAACAAAACAGACTCCAAAGAATTATCCAGTCCTACTTTATTCAATTCTGTTTTGTCTCCAATAGATCTTTGTAACCTGGGACCACACTCTTTCTAAGTCATATCTAATTCTGTCCTATTTCACAGAAATATCCTGCTCCCTTTTACATTCTCCATTTTCCTATCATCTTATCTCCTACACACCCTCAATAGGAAGCTTAAATTTCTTCATTCTTGTAATACCTATTATGTGATATGCATCATCTAGTATCTGCTTCCAGTCTCTATGGCTTTGTCTTTTAAATACACAATCGGAACTGGGTTCGCATCAAGCCCAAGCAGTGTACTGTGAACTTGGGCCACTTCCTTTTTCCCAAACCTCAATCTCTTCATCTATAAAATGGGGATAGCAACAGCTTTCTCTGAACGTTGTTGTGAGGGTTGAAAAGTAATGCCTGTATATCCAAGAAAATTTAAATAAATATCTACAATACTAGTGGTTGTCATTATTGTTAGTACTACTACTACTAGAATATAAGCTCCTTTGAGACAAAGCCTGAATCTTCAACTCATTTCCTGAGAAGTATCAAGCTCAGTGCAGCGGGAAAAACAGAGACTTGTCTGTCAGAAAACCAGGGCCCACACTTCTAGTGAAGTCACTTGCCTTCTCTGTTTAAAAATTATTATTTTGAGATTTTCAGGTTTTTGTGCGCCTAGGGCCTAGCACAATACCTGTCACTGAGATTCTCATTATGTAAGCAAAGGGACTAGGAATATGAAAAAGAGCAACAGTACTCCTCCTATAGATGCACTTCTATTGGGCCCTTTATGAATATACATTGAAGGAGGAAATAAACGCTTCTGACTGCAAAGTCTTAGGAGGGAAGCAAATGTCCCCTCCCTGGATAAATTAAAAATTCATCCCACTTTAGAAGAGAATAGACAAGGACTGGGCTTGCTAGCAGAGCAGGCAGCTTGGTGCCCCAGATTCATGTCCTAGGTAGAACAAGGCTGGGGAACTGACACACGTGACAGAACAAGGAGCACCGCTGGGTTGCTTCCAGTGCAACCTGCTCCGAATGAAATGGCCAGATGCAGGGAAACCCCATTCTCGGGGTGCTAGGCAGCAGGACAGCTGAGCCCCGAGTTCCCATTTTTGACTCTTCCCCTCCAGCCTCCCCCACCCAGCAGTCAAGTACCAGGAGGTAATTAATGTGGGGGAGAAGCAAAGCTTCTGAGGGGGTAGGGACCTGGGAAAGTGTGGTTGGGGGCGGTCTTCTGTCAGAGGTCTGATCTGGAGAGGAGGAGGGAGGGGGTGGGAGGAAGGGAGGGATGGGAAAGGGGAGAAACAGATGGGTTGATTTTACATTTGGACGCGCGAGGCATACCTAATGATATTCCCACAGACAGACAGACAGGCAGACCAAGAGAGGGACAGACAGGACACACTTCAGCGTTTGAAATCATTCATACCCCCAAATCCAGGACGCAGCCTGTTGTCATAACCATCGAGTAAACTGTCCAAGATGCGGGTAAAATTTTCCGGGCATAATTTCTCCTCCTTTTGGTTCTGTCCTGGAGATTCGTGTAAACTGCAAATGGGGGGGAAAAAAAGGGAAAAAGAAAAACCCGCAGGCGGAGGGGATTATTTTGAGAATCAGAGAACAGGTGGGAAACAAGCTTATTTTCTTAAGGGAAGAGTGGCATGCCCCAAGCTAAAGAATGCAGAGCTGAGGGACCAGGGAGAGAAGGGGTCCGGAAAGATGCACTCCGAGCACCCGAACCCCAACCCCAGCACTCTCTCCCCCGGTGGCCTTTCTGCACCCCGCGTTTACGCGGTCACAGAAAAGCCTGGCTCTGGCCCCTGACCTTACAGCAGAGGCTGAAGGGTTCGGTTTGCCCTGGAGGGGCGGGCGGCGGGAGGCGGCCAGGAGCTGGCCACTTCTCCGCCACCTGCCCCTGGCCCCGCAGTACCCCAGGGAACTCACCAAGCCTCCAGGCACAGGATGTGCAGGAGGGCGAAACTGACCCCGAAGGACGTCGCGATCGCGGGTACCTTCTTGGCAGAAACCATCTTTGCAACATGCCATACTTTAAGCCTGATCAGTTTTCCAGGCTCTCCAGATGCCCTGAGCAGGGTGTCAGGCGAGGGCAGAGGCTCTCCGCTGCGTGCGCACACTCGCCTCACACTCGCGCTCACACTGGCCCGCGCTCCGCCAGCCCGAGCCGCGGTGGGCGCGTGTGTGCACGCGGGCCAGGGGGAGGCGGATCCTGCCTCTCCTCGCCCCCTCCTTTCCTCGCTGAGCTCCCAACGTGGATGGAGAGCCTGGTATACCTCTCAACACCCTTTCGTGCCTGCACCCTGAAGCTGATAGCGGTGCGCTTTCCCTGTAGAGCTGGGCAAGTTCTGCCCCACCGTTAACTCTGGGGCGCAAGACCAGGGTCTGCCACCCGCCTCGAGGCAGCGGCACCCCCACCCCAGTCGCCTCCGGGCCCACAGCACCCCTTAGCTTCCGCTCCTCCCGGCGGGGCCCCCTCCCTCACGCTGGGATTTGGATCCAACCAATGAAGCCCCTCCTTCCTAAGGTTGTTCGAGGACCTGTTTGCGCCCCTTTCCAAGACTGGAGGCGGAGAAAGGACAGGGCGACAGCGATTGCTGGGCGGAGGGGTCGGAGACCATGGTAACAAGGAGGGATGAAATCTGGACAGAAAACAGCCTTTCAGACGCTCCCCTTCTTGTGCTGGGGGGCGGCGAAAGGAACCAGATTCTTCCGGGTAAAAGGGGTAGCGGACTCGCAAACTGTTAGGAAGTGGATTTGAGTTCCATTCTGTAGTCAGCGCATTTCCCAAGCTGTTGCTGTGACGATCCCGAATTTCTTAGTTCTACCCACCCCCACTTGCCAAGCCCCGGCCCCCGCTGGGCTGCTCCATCATTGTCTGCAAAGGAGGGAAGAGGTGGGGCAAACTCACTACGTCTGGTCAATCGCTTTTACTTTTTGTGACACTCAACAGACACAATTGAATTCGAGAGTTACTGCTTTTGGGGGAGGAGGAGATGGCTGGGGAGAGGGAGAGAAGGGATGAAGGAAAAAGAGAAAATGTGTGGAGGGGGGCACTCTTATGAAGTGTTAAAATTATACCTTTAATTATTCTTTAAAGTTAACATAGGGCTTTGGCCTGTTCAGGAGAATTTGAATTGGGTCCAGGTACCCCCAAACAGATTAGGTTAAGCTAGCCACATATTATAAGTGTATCGTAAAGATTTATATCTGACTTGGTGGGATGCAAATAATACGAATCGCCCTGCTCCTCCAGCGTTATGATGGACACTTCAGAGTCCTCAATGACTATGAAATTCCTTGAAAATGAATGCAAAATTTTGTATTTATGTAAGTCTGCATATTTCGGTGGGACTGTTCCCAACTTTCATTAAAGTCTCAAACGCCATAGACAACTATAGTAGGAACTAATGTTTTAACATAAGAGATGACACATACAGCCCTGGCCGGTGGATGATTTCTGGTCAGGAACTGATGCTTGAGTTGCAGATAACATCTCCAGGTCAGGGAGTGAGTAAGAGGCAATATTTGGGACCAATGTGCAACATGTGTACCCCACTTGATAACTTTTTTTATTGTTAGTCTCTATACACTGTTATGTTGACCTTGACTCTCCTTTTGTTACCCTAGAATGAGTAGCAGAAGGAAGATAAAGGCAGGTCACTCACCATTGCAATCTAACAAAGAACTTAATAGAGGAGGCTAGAAGCAGAGGGAGACATGTGTCACCCGATAACTCAACAGGCCTGAGCCTGGTCCAATAATATTGCCTGGTGTTCCAACATAAGAAAACACCATGCTAACACAGGAGGAAGGCAATCCTTGAAATTCTATGTGTCTTTTTCACTACCTGAGAAGGAAAGTCTTTGACACTGTGGTTCCAACCCAAGGCCAGAAACGCAGGAGAGGGTCCACAGTGCCCAGAGAAGAAGCCGTAAAACAACTGTGGTTAATTGCCTACCTTTGGTCACTATCTGTATAACTTTGGGTAACTGCCCCAACTTGAATTAACTGCCTTCCTTCATCTACTTGCTTTTACGAGAACAAACGGAGTCTGGAGCAAGATAAGGATTCAGGCTAACAGACCCCACACATACCTAAGCTGGGTCGTCACATCCCCACGGCCTGAAAAGCTGGCTACACATTTATCCATCAATCAACATGTAACTTCTTCACACCACCACCCCATTCTGCCAACTATAATGTGTATGTTCTCAGAACTAAGGACTCAGACATTCTCTTGGCCCTCTGGCCACACTAGGGCAAGCTTGCCACCCCAGCCTTTGGCAACCCTTGCTTTTGCTCTCCCATTCACTAATAAACTTGGTGGGCATGCAAATAGACTGGCTGATCTGTAATTCTTTAGGGTGTGGAGAAGAACCAGGGTTTCTCTGATAACAGTTGGAGGGTATTCATTATCAACTTATCACATGACCGAATAGCTTGGTACACAAAAATTTTGTGTGGTAATAAAATGACTAATTTTACAGGGTTCAACCTGTTCTCTCTTTCCCTTAATTATTTCTGGTAAATATTGAACCAATTTTAACCATTTGAAAAGGGTAACAATATGAATTACTGCTTTTATTTTTTTAAGGAAATTCACAAAGCTTTATTAATAGAGTTGGCAGTAAAAACAAACTTTTCGATAATAATTTATGCAGTAAATGATAGTTGTTTTTGAGTTGCATGTAAAAATGAGTCATCACCAAGGGGTATTTTATTATAGTTAAAAACAATGTTCATAATTGTAGAGACTCTTTACGTGAGTTGCTTAACAAAAGGATGTTGAATCCAAAAATACAATTGATTGCATTACTGCAAAAGCATTTGGTAAGTGGTATAAAAAGGCATGATACTTAGAGCAGTAAAATTCTAAGTCAACATAGGTTGCCAAGGGACATGAATTCCCAGATATCCTCCAAGTCCTTATAGTAAGCTGCTTATGAGGCCTGTGACACAACATTTTTAAATTCTAACCATCAATCAGAAGACTTCATTTTGAAGACAGATAAAGTTAACTGGCCAATTCTATGAATTACTGCTTTTAAATCTGAAAGTTTGTTTACAGGGTCTGTCCAGAAAGTATCAGTCATGCAAACTGTTTGTTATATTGACATTGCCTTTATACTTTCAGGACAGACTACATATATATATTTATCTATATCTATATCTATAGATATAGATAGATATAGATATAGATATTGTATATATATATGTGTGTGTATATATACTAATTGAAACATTTTGGTTTCAAGAATATAGAAGCTATTGATTGTTTTTAGGTTAATGCATTTTTGTTCCCCATACTGAAAAGAAATAAGAATTCTGTTTAATGCTTTCTAGTCACACCTTTCCTTATTGGTATTAAAACAATGCTTCTACTGAAATTTTACCTGCATGCTGGCCTGTTATCATTGACTGATTATAGATTTTTATATATTAATTCTTAAGGCATCTCAAAACTGTGTCTATTGTATTAATGGTTACTACCTAAAAATAATAATCCAGGTACCTTATTAGATTCTAGTTAAATAACTATTTCATAATAGTTGATACTGCCTCCAAAATAAGTATTTATTTTTATTTGCTATATAGTTAATTCAGATTTAGTTATATCAATGTGCTCATTTGAAAAAGAACAAAATTTGGGCAATATTTGTATCTGATCTGAATAGTTACTTTTTTACATTTAAATGTACTTTTTTTATAATTTAAATTTATTATTGTTTTATTACATTCATCCCATTTTCTCTTCTCTGCTCTCCCCTTCCTCACTCTCCCTGTCCCCATCTCCACAGTCAGTCCCACATGTTGTCCATGTTCATGGGTCATCCATGCTAGTTCTTGACAAAACTGTTCCCCTTCTTTGTCTCTTTCTCTCCCTTCTTCCCTCCCCCTCTCCTCTGCCCACTGAAAGTCTATTCCTTGTATTGATGTCTCTGGTTCTGTTTCATTTGTTTGTTTTGTTCATTAGTCTCCTGCATTGGGTAATATCATATGGTATTTGTCTTTCACTGAGTGGCTTATTTCAGTAAGCATAATACTCTTTAGTTCCATACATGTTATAGCAAAAGGTAGGAGTTTCTTCTTTCTTTCCGCTGTATAGTATTCCATTGTAGAAATGTGCCAAAGTTATTTTATCCATTCTTAACCAAGGATGGGTACCCATCCACTGATAGGTACTTAGGCTGTTTCCAGCACTTGGCTATTGTAAATAGTGCTGCTATGAACATACAGGTGCATAAGTTCTTCTGAATTGGTGTTTCAGGGTTCTTCGGGTATAATCCTAGCAGTGGAGTTTCTGGGTCAAAAGGCAGTTCCATTTTTAGTTTTTTGATGAAATTCTATACTGTCTTCCACAGTGACTGTACCAGTCTGCTTTCCTATCAACAGTGCACCAGGGTTCCCTTTTTTCCACATCCTCCCAGCACTTGTTTATTGATTTGTTGATGAGGGCCATTCTGACAGGTGTGAGCTGGTAGCTCATTGTGGTTTTAATTTGCATCTCTCTGATGGTTAATGATGTTGAGCATTATTTCATATGCCTTTGGGTCCTTTGTATGTCCTCCTCAGAGAACTGTCTGTTCAGGTCCTTTTCCCATTTTTCAATTGGGCTGTCTGCCTCTCTGGTGGTGAGTCTCATAAGTTCTTTATATATTTTGTAGATCAAACCCTTGTCTGAGGTATCATTGGCAAATATGTTTTCCCATACAGTCTTTGATCTGTTCAGTAGAATTTGAATTGGGTCCAAGTAGTGTAGTTGGGGGGTAGTGTACCCCCAAACAACATTATGTTAAGTTAGCCACATATTATAAATGTATCATAAAGATTTATATCTGACTTTGGTGGGATGCAAATAATGCTTCCCTTTTAATTTTTCTGATGTTTTCTTTAGCTGAACAGAAACTTTTCAGTTTGATGTAGCCCCTCTCTGTTGAATATTAATTGACCGTAATGTCCTGGGTTTATTTCTGGGCTCTCTATTCTGTTCCATTGATCTATATGTCTATTTTTATGCCAGTACCAGTTTGTTTTGATTACAGTAGCCTTGTAGTGTAGTTTGATATCTGGTATTGTGATTCCTCCTACCTTTCTCTTCTTTCTCAAGATTGCTGTGGCTATTCATGGTCATTTTTGGCTCCATATAAATTTTTGAAGAATTTTTCTTTATCTGTGAAATATGTCATTGGTATTTTAATTGGGATTGTGTTGAATCTATAGATTGCTTTGGGTAATACGGACATTTTAATTATGTTAATTCTTAACATCCATGACGGTGGTATATGCTTCTATCTGTTTGTATCTTCCTTAATTTCTTTCTGAGGACAGGTCTTTTATCTCCCTGGTTAAATTTATTCCTAGGTACTTTATTTTTCTTATTGCTCTGGTAAATGGGATTTGTTTTCTAGCTTCTATCTCTGATGTTTCATTATTGTTATACAAAAATGCCTTTGATATCTGAATATTGGCTTTATATCCAGTTATTTCACTAAATTTGTTTATTAGGTCAAGTAGGTTTTTAATGGAGTTTATCAGGTTTTGTATGTACACTTAACTATCATGCCATCTGCAAATAATGACAATTTTACTTCCCCCTTTCCAATTTGAATACCTTTGATTCCTTTTTCTTATCTAATTGCTGTGGCTAGAACTTTCAAAACAATGTTGAAAAGAAGTGGAGGGAGTGGACAGCCTTGTCTTGTTCCTGACCTTAGGTGAAACACTTTTAGTTTTTGCTTGTTGAGTATGATGTTGGCTGCAGGTTTCTCATATATGGCCTTTATTATATTGAAGTATGCTTTCTCTATTTCCATTTTGCTGAGGGTTTTTATCATAAATGGTTGCTACACTTCATCAAATGCTTTTTCAGTATATATTGATGTGATCATATAGTTTTTGTCTTTCATTTTGTTTATGTGGTGTATTACATTTATTGATTTGTGAATGTTGTACCATCCTTGCATCCCTGGGATGAATCCCACTTGGTCATGGTGTATGATCTTTTTAATATATTGCTGGACCTGATTGGCCAATATTTTGTTGAGAATTTTAGCATCGATGTTCATCAGTGATATTGGCCTACAGTTTTCTTCCTTAGTTGTATCTTGACCTGGTTTTAGGATTAGAATAATATTGGCCTCATAGAAAGAGTTTGGGAGTCTTCCCTCTTTCTGGATTTTTTGAAATAGGTTGAAAAGGATAGGACCTTGCTAAATGTTTGGTAAAATTCACCTATGTAGCTATCTGGTCAGGGGGCTCTTGTGTGTTGGAAGTTTTTTGATTACTGCTTCAATTTCACTAGTTGTTATTGGTCTAGTCAGACTTTCTGCTTCTCCTGGATTCAGTTTTGGTAGATAATACATTTCCAGGAATGTGTCCAATTCACCCAGTTTTCAAATTTCTTGTCATATAGTTATTTGTAGTAATTTCTTATAATTCTTTGTATTTCTGAGGTATTGGTTGTGATTTCTCCTCTGTCAATTTTGTTTATTTGGGTCCTCTCTCTTTTTTTCTAGATGAGTCTGGTTAAAGGCTTGTCAATTTTGTTTATTTTACAAAGAACCAGTTATCTGAATAATTTCTACATATAAAATTTGGGAATTCAACTATAGTATATTTTGTTAATTAAACATTTTTACTATTCTTCATATCAAGTTAAATATTGCAGAAGTAGACCTGCACATAAGAGTATCTGAAATCCTTCATTAATTTAAATTACAATAAGAAATACTAGCTCTCTAATATCAGTTTTTGTTTCATTTGTAAGTCTAGTATTTTATAATAAGTAGAAAAATACATTTTAAGGTCCTGAAATCCAGGTAATAAACTTAATAAATACTTTGTAGGCTCGTTTGCAAATGGCTAATAATGTGTAAAGTGGTATTTTATTTTTTTAGACCTTGAATTCTGGAATAACTTCTCAGAGTAATTTTAGAAGGATGATTTTATAGCCAATTCTAAAGAAAGACATAATTCATCTGAGTGTGGGTGTATGAATGTTCTATAAACTTTATACAGAATACTAAATATTAGAAGGAATATTGCCTTAAGTGTATTTATTTACATATATGTGTGTGCATTTTCAAAGTTTCTGATGAAAAAAAATTATCAAATGATAGATTATTTCCCAGCACCTGATAATAATGATTAGCAAGGTCAATTTATACATTACCACTGGTACCCCAAATTAAATATATTGTTAAATTTGTTGCCAAGTTTGTACTTCGTAATAATTATTTTTTATTATTTATTAATTTGTTTATTTACTTATTGTAGCTTGAACAACAGAAGTCAATTTTCTTACAGTTCTGGGGACTAGAAGTCCAAGATCCAGGTTCAGTAGGGTCGTGTTTTTCTGAGGCATCTCTACATAGTCCTCATCTCACTGTGTCATTACATTGTCTTTTTTCTTAATGTATGCATGCACATTTGTGTCCAAATTTCCTCTTCTTATGAGGACATTAGTTATATTGGATTAAACCCACCCTAAAAATTCCATTTTAAGTCAATTATCTTTTTAAAGTCCTCATTTCCAAACAGAGTCATATTCTGGCACTGGGGTGAGGGTTTCAGAGTTTGAATTTGGTAGGGCAACAAGATTCAGCCCATAACAGGGCTGAGCCTCCTTCAACTATATAGAAAATAAAATCAACATAAAATACATATAATGAGTTTATAAATTTATTAAGCCATAAAGTCATATTTGATATTACATCAATAATATAATATAATGATGATAATTATAATAATAACAATGATCCTTTATTCATAGCTAACATCATTTAAATGTTCAGAAAAACACATTGCAGTTAGATATTAATTCCTGAATTTCATAGATAAAGAAACTGAAGCTTGAAAATGTTAATTTGCTCATAGTTACAGGACTAGAAAATGAGTAGGTCAAGATTTTATTCAATTTCTCTGCAGAACTACTAAATGTTTATTGAATTTTTAAATACAAGTAAAATTTAATCACTATATCCATTCAACAAGTTAATTTTTGTCTCTTGCCTTTCAAATACCAAAACACTGTTCCCAAAAATGTAGTATGAAATTATTATAGAATTTTGAAATTTATCTTACAACAACTTTTTGTCATTGTTGCTTTTGGTATGGATAGTTCTTTGTGACAGAGGCAAGGAATCATAATATGTGAACATGTATAAATGTTAATATACATAAGCCATAATTTTGGTTCTAAATCAATCACTATACTTTAATCTTATCTTTTTAAATTTTTAATCAGCCAAAGAATACATGGTTATTATAGGAATTTTGGAGATTAGAAAACACTAGCAAAAATGACCAAATTATGTACAGTATAATTATTTAAATAGCACTATTTTTACCCTTTATTTAAAAGAATAAAGAAGAGGAAAGGATGTTAAGCCTTAAAGGAAATATTACCATTTTATTTATAACCCTTGGGAAAAATAATAGTAAGTGAGCATAGTTTTCAATGAAATAAGCCCAAGAATCAAAGATGTAGAATATCTTCTGTATGTTATGCAATTTTACTGTATATGTTTTCATTTTAACAGTTTTCTATTAGTGATACTGAGATTCCTACTTCAAATATGTAAATAAACAAAAGAAGATTAAATTAGCCCATAAAATGTATTTATTTTCACTAATCATTCTAGGCACATATATTTTGGCTCTCCAAATTATTTAAATAAATATGCTTAAAGAAAAGCCTAACAGCAAGCATTTACATGAATTTTTTCAGTATTTTTAAATTCTCAATACAAATTCTCAGAACAGCTTCACACAAACTAAATAGTCAAAATGTCACAGGTGTAGAGTGCCCTGTCATCAAACCCACACAGCATTTGCAACTAAATTTTCTTGTGAAGACTCAACATGGCACGATGGTAATATATTTGGTCCTCAGATTACAGAGCCAGATTGCTCTTCATTACCATCTGGTGGCAACTGCATGGAGTGACATTAACTATAATTTTAAAGGAAAATTTAAAGAAACTGAATGTCATATTTAAGAACAGAGAGAAGAACCTCATTTTTATTGATGAATATTAAAAATGTGTGGGAGAGCAATGGGGGAAATTAAACAATTGTAATACAATAATAATTTTAAAAGTTTAAGATGTGTGAGACAAAAATAAAAACAAAAGAAGAATTTGGGACTTCCTTTACAATAAAAAGTGCACTATATAAAGTTGCTTAGTGGGAAGAATTTCTGAATAGCATGATTTCCAAATCATAACTGCTTGTTTTCATAACAAAAAAAAAAAAAGCAATACAATTCCTTTTTATTTTAGTGCTAAATTAGATGTAACTATTTCCCTGGATTTATTAAATCATTCAGTCATCCATGCATTGCACATGCCATTTGCCAAAAGAAATACCCCTTTTAATTTTATCTACCTGGTAAGCACTTAACCTATCTTTAAAATTCTAGCTAAATGGTACCTTGCCTGTGAAGTTTATCTGTGCCCTCTGGCAAAAGGTTCTGTTCTTCATCCCTCCAGACTGTTGTTGCGCTATCTACAGATCATTGCCTAGTGGTTTCTGTCAATTATGGTCTGAGTTTCTCCAGGGTGGGGATAATGTCATATTCATTCTTATAAGTATTTAATATATATTTATGTAAGGAATGAATTCAGGAGGTTCACTGTTATTTAGGAAATTTAAATCAGGAAACCTCTCACATTTCAGGCATATCAAACAGTGAAAGAGGGACAGAGTTAGATTTTGGAGACAGTAAATGTCCATAGAGAGCTTTTAAGTATCCCACTCCCGTCCTAGAACTGCAAAGGCATAATAGAACCAAAGAAAGCACCTAGTTCTGTCACATAATTTTAAGTATAAGTCTGAGGCTCCAAGGGGATATGTGACTTCCCCAAGTTTCTTCCACTAATAACTATCAGGATCGGTTTGAATCCCTGTCTTCTGAGAGATTTTCATTTTACTGATTTAATACTTGACTTCTCTGAGGAGAAAATTTAGTTTTAGGAAAGCAGACTTTGAGTCTAAAAATTAAATGCCCTTTTAAAGATCTGAATTCTCCACTTGATCCATAACCCAGCCTATATATATTTATAAACAAGTTAAGAAATCATTAACTATAGGGTAATATGAGAATATATTTAATTTTCTTAAATGCTTGAATTTTGCGCCAGCAGTTCTAGGATTAACCCTAAGAAGATAATGAGTCATGTGTGCCAGGTTATGAGCAAAATAAGCAACAAGGCATGCTTTTTTTTTTTAACTTTTTCTCTTCTTTTAAATTGTTTTTATCCTCCCCGGAGGATATGCTTATTGGCTTTTTAGAGAGAGAGGAAGGGAGGTATTTGTCTTCCTTCATCTACTTTATTTTGCTTAACATAAAGACTCTCCAGGCCCATCCATGCTGTTCCAAATGGTAAGATTTTATTCTTTTTTTTTTTTAACAGCCAATATCTTGTTGTGTAAATGTACCACCACTTTTTTTTATCCCCTCATCTAGTGCAGCTTCCAAATGTTACCTATTTTAAGTAACACTGCAGTGACCATAGGGGTGTACATATTCTTTTGACTTAGTGTTTTTGGTTTCTTCCAATATGTATACAGAAGTAGAATCACTGGGTAATAAGGCAGTTCCGTGTTTTATTTTCTAAGGAATCTCCACAGTGACTGCACCACCAGTCTGCATTCCCACCAAGAGTGAGTGCAGTAGGGTTCCCCTTCCTCCACCACTTGTTTGTTGATTTACTAAGGAGGGCCATTCTGACAGGTGTGAGGTGATATCTCATTGTGGTTTTAATTTGCATTTCTCTGATGGTTAGTTATGGTGAGCATCTTTTCATGTGTCTATTGGCCATGTAATTGTCCTCTTTGGAGAAGTGTATTCAGGTCCTCTGCCTACATATTAATTGGTTTGTTTGGGGTGGTTTTTTTTTTTTTTTTTTTTTTTTTTTTTTTTTTTTTTTTTTTTTTTTTTTTTTTTTTTTTTTTTTTTTTTTTTTTTTTTTTTGTATTTTGTATAAGTTTTTTGCAGATTTTGGATATTAACCCCTTATTAGATGTTACCATTGGCAAATATCTTCATGGAGTCAGTACATTGTTGTCTCATTTTTGTCGATGATTTCTTTGCTCTGACAGCCCTTTTTAGTTTTATGTAGATCCATATGTTTATTTTTCTTTTGTTTTCCCTGCCTGCAGAGATATGTCAAAATAAACATTGCTAAGAGAAATGTCAGTGATTTTTACTGCCTATGTTTTCCTCTAGGACGTTTATGTTTTTGAGTCTTACATTTAAGTCTTTAATCTATTTTGTGTTTATTCTTCTGTATGGTGTAAGAAAGTGGTCTAGTTTCATTTTTTTCACATGTATCAGTCCAGTTGTCACAACATCATTTCTTGAATTAACTCTGTTTACCCCATTGTATGTTCCCTCCTTAGCCATAGATTAATTGACCATATACACATGAGTTTATTTCTGGACTCTCTAGCCTGTTCCATTGACCTATGCATCTGTTTTTATGCCTGTACCATTTTTTGATTACTATGTCCTTGTACTATTGTTTATATCAGATAGAGTGATACTTCCAACTTTTATTTTCAAAATCACTATCACTTTTTGAGTTGTTCTGTGTTTTCATACCATTTTTCAGATTATTTGTTCTAGTTTTGTGAGAAACACCATTGCTATCCTGATAGGAATTATGTCGCATCTATAGATTGGTTTCGGTAGTATGGACATTTTAATGATATTAATTCTTCCTATCAATGAGCACAGAATATGCTTCCACTTACTTGTACCTTCATATTTATTCTTCAAAGTCTTATACTTTTCCATGTAAGAGTCTTTTGCCTTCCTGGTTACATTTATTCTTAGGTAATTTTTTATACAATTGTAAACTGGATTGTTTTAGTTTCTCTTTCTGATAGTTTTTTACTGGTATGTAAAAATAGAACCAATTTCTGAATATTTATTTTATATACTGCTACTTTACTGAATTCAGTTATCAGTACTAAGAGTTCTTTTGGTGGAATCTTTGGAGTTCTCTATGTATAGTATTGTGTCATCTGCAATTAATGACAGTTTAGTTTCTTTTCTAATTTGGATGCTTTTTATTCCTCTTCTTGTCTGATTTCTTTTCTAATTTGGATGCCTTTTATTCCTCTTCTTGTCTGATTTCTGTGGCTAGAGCTTCTAGTACAATGTTGAAGTAGAGTGGTGATAGTAGACAACCCAGTTTTGTTCCTGATCTTAAGGGAAATGTTTTTAGTTTTTGCCTACTGAGTATGATATTGGTTGTGGGTTTGTCATGTACAGCCTGTATTACCTTGAGGTGTTCTCCCTCTCTTCTCACTTTGCTGGAAGTTTTGTTTTTTTTTTTTGTTTGTTTGTTTGTTTTTTTTATCATAAATGGGTACTGGATTTTGTCAAAGTTTTGTCCTTCATTTTTTTGTGTTGTGTATCACATCAATTGATTTGAGGCTATTATACCACCCTTGCAATCCCAGAAATACCTCCCTTGATCATGGTGCATATTTTATTTTAATGTATTTCTGAATTTAGTTTGCTAGTGTTTTGCTGAGGATTTTCACATCTATGTTCATCAGGATTATTGGTGTACACTGTACTTTCTTTCTAGTATCTTCATCTGGTTTTGGAATTAGGATAATGCTGGCTTTATAAAATGACCTTGTGAGTGTTCCCTCTTCTTGACTTTTTTGGAATAGTTTGAGAGGGATAGGCATTAATTCTTTTTTGAATGTTTGGTAAAATTCATCAATTTTACCAAACCAGTAAAGCCAACTGGTCTAGGACTTTTATTGTTGGGAGGTTTTTTTATTACTGCTTCAATTTCATTGGTTGTAATGGGTCTGTTCAGGTATTCTGTTTCTTCTTGATTCAGTGTTGGAAGAGTGTATGTTTCTAGGAATTTATCCATTTCTTCCAGATTGTCCAACTTGTTGGCATATAATTGTTCATAGTATTTTCTTTCATCCTTTGTATTTCTATGGTGTCTTACTTCTCTTTCATTTCTGATTTATTTATTGAGTGCTCTTTCTTTTCTTCTTGATGAGGATGGTAGAGGGTTATCAATCATGTTTAGCTTTTCAAAGAACCAGCTCTTGGTTTCATTGATTTTTAAAAATTTATTATTTTTAGAGAGAGGGGAAGGGAGGGAGGCAAAAGGGAGAGAGACATCAATGTGGGGTTTCCTTTCACCTGCCTCCAGCTATGAACCTGGCTAGCGATCTGGCTTGCAACCTGGTTGTGTGCCCTGGCTGGGAATTGAACCAGCGACCTTTGGGTTGTCAGGCCAGCAGCTTATCCACTGTGCCACCAGCCAAAGTTTCATTGATTTTTTAAAAATGTTTTTTTCATTATTTTTAGAGAAAAGAGCAGAAAGGGAGGAAGAAAGGGAAAGAAACATCAATGTATGGTTGCCTTTCACCTGCCTCCAGCTAGGGACCTGGCTGGAGACAGGGCTTGCAACCTGGTTATGTGCCCTGACTGGGAATCAAATCAGCGATTCTTGGGTTTGCAGGCTGGCACCAATCCACTGAGCCACACCAGCCAGGGTAGATCTTTTATATTTTATTTTATTTTTTTAAGACTCTATTTTTTAAAGATTTTATTTATTTTTCAGAGAGAGGGGAAGGGAGGGAGGAAAAGAGGGAGAGAAACATCACTATTTGGTTGCCTTTCATCTGCCTCCAGCTACAGAGCTGGCTGGAGACCTGGCTTGCAACCTAGTTATGTTGCCCTGGCTGAGAATCGAACCAGCAATAGACTTTATTTTTTAAGTGTGTCATTGAAGGCTGCTGTTTCCCTATTGATTTTCTATCTGGAAAATCTATCCATTGAAGACATCATTATAATACTTTTGAGAAAAAAGGATAGACTTGATGATATAACTTCTAGCATCTTTGGTTATTAAGGAATACCCTTTAAGGGGTTTTTGAGAGGCTCCAAACAAACCTTATTTTTTAAATGCCTCCTTTACCTATGTGTAAGGCCAAATCCATGTAACCTCATCATGAAAACAGATGACACAGTCTCTTGAAATCTACTAATAAGATACATTGATTAAAATCCCAAACCAGTTATTTTATTGGAATGTATTTGATGCCACATCATCCACTTTTCTCAGATTTAGAAATTGTACTTCTGGGGCAAAAATGCTTTTGGCATTTGTAGGTTTAACATTTATCATTTCCATATTTTAGACATTCCCCACAGGTTGCTGCCTTGCAGTGATTTATAATTTCTGCTAGGGCACACACATAAATAGTAGGTACTGAGAAGCCAGAGAGCAGTGGGGATCAGTCATTTAGCTAGAGAAAGCTAAATAAAGGGCAGGTCTAAGGCCAAATATAACCCGGTTTGGTGTTTCCTGGGGAGAATATCCCACATGCAGAAACTCTTCTGAGGTGATCTGAAAGAGGAAAAAAAATTTAAAAAAAAAAGTGGTTTTTGGTAAAGAAGTAACCATCTAGTAAGCTTTTAAATTCCAGCAAATACTGAAAATGTAGCAAACTTGCCATTTGAGTACAGTAGCTGAAAAGGAATCATATGCTGAAAAGAAAAGGAATTCAGAAGGAAGTAGTGAAGATTTGTAAGCATTTCAATATTCCTAAAGTAGATACTATCAATGGTCTATTTTACCTTCTAGTCAGCTTTTAAAAGCTTGCTGAAGAAATAAGCAATAAAAATGCTCCCATTGTGGTGGGGGTTTTGTTTGTTTGTTTGTTTGTTCATTTGTTACTGGGACCATTGATTAACCCTTTGTAAATCCTCTGAAACAATGGCTCTGCTATTACTACCAAATCTCTTTACTGAAGTCTGGAAGAGGTCAAGCTGCAATATGTGAAATTTTATTAAACAATGTCTTCATTTAATTTCCCCTATACTTTCATTTAATTATAGCCAAGTCTCAGCAGGTTAACACTTTTCTGTGAATGTAAAATTTCTCTTCTTTCTCCTGTACTCCTTTCTTCTTTCTCTCTCTTTCTACTTTTTGTTTAAAAAAAGGTACTTCAAACTTGGAAATATTTAATTTGGAGAAATGTTTGATATTATGTTTTTCCAAGACATCTAATAAAAATGAAATAATTTCATTTTTCCCTTGTTTGACACAATTAAACTATTTTTCTGACTCATTTTGATGTTCTTTTAGTGTGGAATCCCTCCAAATGGCTTGTTTACAACAGAATTATGATGAACAATGTGGTTTTACTTTCACCTTTCTATATCAAATTATGACCTTAATTTTAGGTTGGAATTGGGTTTCAAGAATCTTCTAATGTCTAGTGCTCACAGACAGATGGATAGACCACTCATTATGTAATACAAAAAGAGTTTGGCTCTTGGGAAAGATATTTAACATATTATATTATATCATATTATATTATATTTTATATCATTATTAAAGAATATATATTCCCACAAAATTATCAGTAACAAAACATTTTAAAATGTAATATATATACTATAATAATCATGAAGATAGAACTCTTTACTTTTATGGATCTGGCACATCTTCATCTATGCTTTGTCTTACATCATGAATACAAAATCACTCCAAAATCATATTGTTTCACTTACTTTGAATTATAATGACTCAAATTATGTAAAGTATATATCTTGTAGGCAAACTGTTTCTAGAATAAGGAATTATAGAGGCCAAGCATTGAAAAGCATTATATGTAAATTTGGCATAAGACTCTATAATTCACATATCCTTTTTAACTTACTTAACTTTGCTTGTAACATAAAATTCTGCCATGTGTGAACTCAAGCAGAAACAGAATAAGTGGGACAAACAGTCAACAAAGTAAGATGTTAGATTCAAACCAAATTATTCCAATAACTACATCAAATATAAAAACAAATATTACAATTCAATGATGAAGATTGCCAGATAAAAATAATAAAATAAAGCTTATGTCACTTAAAAGAGAGTAACTTTCAATGCAATGACACACAATTTTAGACCTAAGATGGTGACTCCGGTGCAGAGTGAAGGGGAAGTGCCTGCCTGCTTATGAATCTGTCAGAGGTATTGAGGATTAAAAGTATTGAAAGAAATTAGAATATTTAAACTTTAAAAACGTAATTTCAGTTGCACTGTAGCATACCTTGTATGAGGGGCCACCACCTGGACCACCCATTGGCCCTGGGGAGAATAAGAGACTTCTGGCCAAGATGGAGGCATAAATAAACAGACTTCACCTCCACACACAACTACAGCCAAACTTACAACTAAACTACAAAACAAACATCACCCAGATTCATCAGAAAATCAAGCTGTATGGGAGTTCAACAACCAAGGATTTAGAGAAGCCATACTCATCCAGATAGGTGCCTTTTCTACAATAAGCTATGCTACTAAGATAGGAAATAAAAGCAGCTCTATATAATATACAAAAACAAACACCAACTTGAGGAGATAAAGAAATATGGCCCAAATGAAAGAACAGAACAAAACTCCAGGAAAAGAACTAAATGAAGTGGAGACAAGCCACCTACCAGGCGCAGAGTTCAAAACAATAGTTATCAGGATCCTCAAAGAAATTATTTGGTACTGCAACAGTACAAAAAAGACCCAGGCAGGAACAAAGTTTGAATTAAGTGAAACAATGTAATGTAAAAATCCACAGTGAACCAACAGTAGAGGAGATAAATCCAAGACTCAGGTCAATGATTTGGAACATAAGAAAGAAAAAAGCATTCAGTTAGACAACAAGAAAAAATTAAAAAAAAAAAAAAAAAAAAGGAATAGAATAAGGAACCTCTGGGACATCTCCAAAGATACCAACATCTGAATCAGAAGGAGAAGAGAAAGAGTAAGAAATTGAAAACTTAATTAGGAAAAATAAATTTTAAAGACTTCCCTAATTTGGTGAAGGAAATAGGCATTCAAGTCCAGGAAGCACAGAGAGTTCCATGAAAACTGAATCCAAAGAGGATCACATCAAGATACATTACAATTAAAATGCCAAAGATTAAAGATAAAGAGAGAATCTTGAAAAAAAAAAAAAAAAAAACCCAGCAAGATAAAAACAGAGGGTTATGTACAAAGGAGTTCCCATAAGACTGTCAGATAATTTCTCAAAAGATACTTTGCAGGTTAGAAGGGACTGGCAAGAGGTATCAAAAAGGGATGATAAGCAAGGACCTGCAACTAAATTACTCTATTCAACAAAGCTATCATTTAGAATGAAGGGCAGATAAAGTTCTTCCCAAACAAGGAAACACTAAAGGTGTTCATCATCACTAAGCCTTTATTATATGAAATGTTAAAGGGAACTATATAAAAACAATCAAAGCTAAGAACATTAAAATGGCAATAAATTCACAACTATCAAATCTGAAAAACAAAGCTAAAAAGCAGAACAGGAACAGAATCATAGATATAAAGATCATTTGGAGGGTTATCAGCTGGGAGGGGGAAGAGGAGAATGGAGGAAAAGGTGCAGGGATTAAGAAGTCCAAATTGGTAGGTACAAAATAGACAAGTGGATGTTAAGTATGGTATAGGAAATGGAGTAGCCAGAAAACTTACTTGCATGACCCATGGACATAAACTAAGGGAGGAGGTTGATGGAGGGATCAACCTCCATCATGGGGGGTACTGGGCAAAGGTGTGCAAAGGGGTAAAAATTGGGACAACTGTAATAGCAAAATCAATAAAATATATTTTTAAAAGACACAGAATGTTAAGGTAAAGTACTCCACATGTTATCACTATATTAATGTCAGATAAAACAAACTTTATATGCAAGAAGTGTTATTTGAGATAAAGGTGAAAGTTTCATATTGGAAATGATGCAAACCCTTCAGAATAATATAATTATCTGAATTTGTTTATATTTCAATGCATAGCTTTAAAAACATTGGCAAAACTAAGTTTTCCAATCATAGTGAGGAATTTTAACATACCTCTCTTAAAAACTAATGGGACAGACAGACAAAATATGTAGTAAACTTATGTAATGATGATTTTACTAGCTCTGTTTACAAACTGGACCTTATTGACAGAGGGGAATGCTGCACCTAACAAACTACAGGGTATAATGTCTTTTTAAATGGCATGCAACATTACTCTATGTTGTCCACATGCTAAGGTATAAAGCAAATCAGAACAAATGTCAAGAGGTTGGAATCATGCCAAATGAGTTCTTTGACTGCAGTAAAACTAAGCTAGAAGTCGATAGCAAATATATAACCAGAAAATCCTCCTAGAAATTGAGGAGCGTGAAACAAGAGTCAGAGAGATGGCTGGGATCCAGGTAATAGGGAGGCTTACAGCATATGGAGGCATTTGTATCTTAATGGCATTAGGAGAACATTAGGGATGTATCTTGGGACTTATATAATCAAGTTTGCATTTTAAAATGGTCATTCTGACTATAGCTGTGGTGACGGTGGGTGAGGGAAGTGAGACTGGAGAAGTCTAGTTTAGAGTGACTCTAGAGACGGGCCAGTTAGGGAACTCTTACAATATTATAGGGGAGTGTGGTTTCCTGAACTAGAATAGTGGCAGTAGGGATAGAAAATGGAGATATTAGAGAAATACTTAGGTGGCAAGATAGGCACTGTTGTTATTTGTTGACAAGAGATGACTCCCAGGTCTTTGCCTTGGTCAAATGCTGGGTGGTGGTGTCATTTGCTTAAATAGCACAGAACAGAGGAAGTATGAAGGTCGGAAATGGGAGATAGACTATAAGACATCCAAGGAGGTTTTATAGTCATTAAGTTCAGAACCGTAATCTAGATCTGAAACATACATTTGGTATTGTTAATGGTAAATACAACCATGTGAAAAGATGAAGTTATGCAAAGAAAAAATAATTAAAAACCATGTTAGAATCTAAAGAATGCCAATTTGAAACTTCTAGTATTGAGTAGCATTTGGGGAAAAAATGAACTATTTTTTCTACACCTGGACTTAAAAAAATACTACTATTATAATATCTTTACCCTACAGTTTTATTTATGCAATTTGGGGAAATAGCACCTAAAATTAATGCAGTTAACACTTTTAATCAATGCCATCTACTAAGCTTAACATATCTATATTTAAAACAGTATCAATTTTAACTTCCTTAATAAGAACAAAATAGATGTTCAGAGTTAATGAGTCCAATTATATAAACCATGGTTAAGACAATTGAGGTGAAGCATATAAGATGGATGATCCTGAGGGTCCAGATGTGTCAGAGGTCATATGCTAGTAAGCACACCGATTTCTATATGATCTCAGAATTCATATTTTGGATTATTTCCAGTGGTGCTCTGAAATTTGTAGAAGTGGAAGGTAATTGCTTGAGGTGAATATAAGTTGGAGGGTTGGAGGGCTGGTGTTTTGGACAAGGACAATTAAGCAAGAACATCCTGTACTGCCCAGAGATTGGTCAATATAGTATATGATTGCCTCTAAGCTGGAGGGAAAAAAAATAATAATAATAATAACAAGAAGAAGCGATGGTCCCATTTGGTAAGTAATGGTAGGTGTTCATCCAAATTTAGTACATTAACAAAAAATAAACCTCTGTACTTTGAAAGCTTTCTCTTAAAGATTTTGCCAAGTAGTTCTCAAAACAAGAAATTTGGAAGGGCTGCCCAAGCTCTTGCAGATAAACTAAGAATTCTTTGTCTGCCATAGCTGACATTTAAACCTGGTTTCTGCTCACTTCTGGGAAAAGGTGGCTGTCCAGTCCCAGAGCCTCAGCCATTCTTAACTTTGGTGCATATTCAAGGGAGCTTTCTCAATGAGTGGTATACAGTGGCTTGGCCTCCTTTCGATAATTAATATGTCAATGCAGCATGAACTGCATGGGCATTTCTCTTCCATAAACCCCACAGCATCAAGTTCACATTCCTGCTTCTGACATAATGGCTACTAGAGAAATGAATTCATTCTGGTCTTTCACATCAGGAACTAGAAGAAAAAGAGTGCTTAGGTCTCGAAGTATTGATGAGGTTAAAAATCTCTCATTGAAGGAGTATCAGAGGCAAGATCCATTTTTCTAAAGATTATATTTATTTTTAGAGAGAGAGAGAGAGGAAAGGAGGGAGACAGAGTGGGAAAGAAACATGATGTGTGAGAGAAATGGCGACTGGTTGCTTCTCTCATGCTCCCAACTGGGGACCTGTACTACAACCCAGGTTATCTGACCCGATTGGGAATCGAACCATCGGTCTTTCATTCCACAGGCCAGTGCTCAATCCACTGAGCCACACCAGCCAGGGAGGCAAGATCTATATTTAAGCAGTTCCAGCGGAACACTCTGGGACTAGACTTCAACTTACCCTTGCAATTTATAATTCCGAACTTGCGCCTCCAGCGTGCCTTCTTCCCTGAGGCTCAGTCTCACTGGTAGCTTACACCTGAATCTGTAACCTCTTGTTGTTCTCTTTGCCCAGGAAGTGACATCCACCTATGCAGAGCTTTCAGGTTCCTGGATTAGAGTTCCCATTCTTATAGGTTACCCTGCTACAATTCTCTAAATATCAACTTGGACATTTGTTCCTTACTCTTCATCCTCATAAAAATGTGCCCCGATCATTTGTCTGAACACACTGTTCTTCATGTTGAATTTGCTAAGATGCTTGGTATCAGTCTCCACTGAGACAGATTCATTGTTACTCTTCCTGATATCCATGGCCCCTTGCCAGTATCTGAATTTTCTTCTTATTATATGTGTCCCAAAGCCTACTTCTACTTCCCAGTGTCTTCTAGGCCCTGCCATACCATTGCTGCTGACTGGGCTATTCTTATAGCCCTTCCCACTTGACCCCATTTGCCTCACACCATTGTTTGCAAACTGAATCAGCAATGGAGTCCATGTCTGAAGTGTCCAACATGTCTAGGACTCACAAGTCAGCTCAGGAACGAGACATCAGGAACAAAGTTTTTTGCTTTCTTTCTTTTTAAAAAAATGTTTATGACATGATCAAATGATCATATTAACAGAACAATATCCTAAAATAAAATATACAGCCAAAAAACTCCAGACCTGTTCATAGACTATTAGAGCATAAAGAACTTGAAAAATTATCTAAATCAATTCCCTGTCTCCGACTTCAGTGTTCCTTTAATGATTACATAGTAATTACTGTGTTGCATACTAATGAAGGCAAGATGGTAAGCAATGCAGAGATAACTTTATTTTGTTAGTGCAAGTAAATATGATCAATTAAAATGTTGGCTCACTTCCCTGACACCTTTTATTGTTGTGAAATTATCATTACATTACCATATTACACTTATAATGAAGCAGAATTCCTCTAGCTTCCTCCCCAAAGCTTGAATTTTATTGGCTCTGACCTAATCCTGGCTTTCCCAGTTTTTAGCTGTTTCTTTTTGGGAATATATCTTCACTACTCTGGGCTTCATTTTCATTATTTGAAAAATAAGTATCATGATAGTGCCTGTTTTATTAAATTTTTAACAAGTATAGAATGTGTTAATATATGTAAAAACAATTCAGAGAGAGCCTGGGACATAGTGAGCGCTAACAAAGTGTTAGCTAGATTAAAAGCTAACACATTCAATTTCTAAATGTGGCACTTTTTTAAAATTAACTCATTGCCACTGATGGAGAAAAAGTCTTTCTACAGTTAGAGATATTAAAAGTGTTAAAACATTAGGGATTTAACACTTTGGTCTAAGTTTTAGTCAACATGAAAATGAAGACATTAAACAATTTCCAATTTTTTTAATTTGTTTTTTTGTTTGTTTTTTAAAAGATTTTATTAATTATTTTTCAGAGAGAGGGGAAGGGAGGGAGGCAGAGAGGGAGAGAGACATCAATGTATGGTTGCGTTTGACCTACTTCCAGCTACAGACCTGGCTGGAGACCTGGCTTGCAACCTGGTTATGTTCCCAGCCCTGGCTGGGAATCAAACCAGCGACATTGGGGTTGGTAGGCTGGCACCTTATCCACTATGCCACCAGCCAGGGCTGCAGTTTTGTTGTCGTTGTTGTTTTGTATTTTTATTTTTCTCATTAAAAAAAAACAACTTATTGTTCCAGGTTGCAAGCCAGGTCTCCAGCCAGGTCCATAGCTGGAAGCAGGTGAAAGGTAACCATACATTGATGTCTCTCTCCCTCTCTGCCTCTCTCCCTTCCCCTCTCTCTAAAAATAAGAAATAAAATCTTTAAAAATAAATAAATAAAATTAAATAGAATAAAAATAAAAATCTTTTCAAAATAAAAATAAATAAAATTAAAAGGCAATAAATAAATAAATAATAAATTATTGTTGTTCCATTACAGTTGTCCCCATTTTTCACACATTGCTCTCCCTTGCCCTAGCCACCCCAGAATGGGGTTCCAAGGTCAAGGTACCTAAAAAATGAAAGGAAGAGAGCAGCTGAATGGGGAAAGTTAGCAAGAGAGGCTGCTGCTAACTAAAAAAACCAACTGACAAGGCTTGGCCATTTGTTGAAGGAAGTCAACAAATGGCGGAGAGGACGTGACTCTTAGTTTAGCCTTTGAGCTGGACGCTGGCGTTCAGAGGCTCCTCGGCCCCCTTCCCTGCACTGGAATGTGGCCCCCCCCCCCC